>JAYMFT010371541.1:0-21571 GCA_038088735.1 Panulirus argus
TAATGTGGGGTTTCCAAGAAAGATTGGATGTTATAGTAATACCAAGTATGTTCATTGAGTTAAGAGGTGGAATTACAATTGAGTTAAGAGGTGGAATTATATATGCATATATGACGAGGAAAATGTCATTGCTTCAAGGAAGAGTGGCCGCATCACGGGCGGAGTCTTGGAGCTGGATGACTTGAGGCTGTGAAGGGCAGCTGGCCGGGATGGAAGGTCGTGTGACAGTTGAGTAATATGTTAGAATCTTGGATGATGTTCTCGTACCATCTACGAGAGCAGTACTCGCGCAGGGACAATGATTCCACTTTTTTTTCATTTGGCTCAAGATAACAACACCGTCCACAGTGCACGGATTGTAAGGGACTCTGGTTTGTGGCACATCTTGAGGTGCCATTCCTTGACGGGCCTGCCAGATCACCGGACTTAAATTAGACGGAGAACCTCTGGGCCCGTGTGAGTAACAGGGGCTGGGATGAGACGGCTGAAATCGGAGACAATTGTCCGGCTGCGTAATGGAGTTATTATGGGAGAGGCTTCGATTACTCATCATCCTGAGTCAATGCGAGTAAAGCTCCGAGATGTCACTGCAGCGGACTGGGGCTATACTTCGTATTAGTGTACTTTTCATGATGGTGGTATGTGGTGTTCGTGTGGGGGTGGCGATATGTGGTGGTAGTAATGATGTGTGTGGTGTGATAGTGAATGAAGTGCGGTGGTGGTTATATTAGAGTAAAGGAATGGTTTTTCTTTTGTTTCATTTCTCCCAATTATGGGAGGCGGTAGCGCGATTGGCTTGGCGGAAGAGCCCCGGAAATCTGTGGTCAGAGGTTTTTGGCTCCGCCAAGTTTGGCCAATGATTCGCTGTTCCCCAGTGACCTAAAATTGCCCCAGTGTTGTCTGTTAACCGTATATCTGTATGGGGCTTTGTGTGATGGATAGAAGATGACCCCTGCCAATACAGGCTCTATAATAGCTTATAGGCAAGCAGAGGTCTAACTTGAAAAGAAAAAAATAGATTTAACGAATCCTGGTCTGTCAGAGATGTCTGGGTAAGTTGATGATCATATAGGACATGCTGCCGGATTCGGTTCTCCATTCGAAAACAATAATCCGACCATCATGAATACTGTTTCCCTCTGTATAGCATAGGCTGCAAATTTCTCTTGTAATACGACAGTCAAGCACAGTTCATAATGTCTAACGCATGAAATAATGATACGCTAATGTAAGCGATAATGATACACCTCATGGAGGAGTTCTGACTTCGAGACTTTTATATAATTGAAAAGCTTGCAAGTCTGATCATATTTCCTAAACTTGTTTCATAATGATTATGTTGCTTGCTAATAACTGTTCTTATGTCATTAATTTATCCAACTTTACTCAGTCCTGTTCCTTCAAATCTCTCTCCCTTCCTCCAACTCTCTTCGTCCTTCTCTCAGAATTCTCAGACCCACGGACCACGCAAACCTCAGCTTTCACCCCTGAATCATATACAAGCCCTATGTTCTCTGTCACTCTGGTAGTAACCCGTACCCTCTCCGTCCACAGCCTCGCAGCTACGGAAGTGCCGCGTGGACGACAATGTGCAGCTCAACTCGTGCCTGCAGCAGACGCTGGAGGACCTCCGCCCGTACCTCAAGACAGGTGGGTCGCCATTCTTGGTGCGCATTCTGCTGCGCCGTCGGGTGGGTAGGGTAGAGTTCGGCAGGGGTGCAGCAGTTCCATACAGGGCCCTCATCGGTCTCCTAAGTAATGAATGTTGATGGTTATCATATTTGATCTATAACTATCTGTGGTATCATCATCAGTAACACGGACGTGTATTTCATTTGCTCAAGTATTTGTTGCGGCTGGTATGGTTTCCTGCGTCACTTGACTGTTGCAACCTTCCTCACAATGTTCTATTGGGAACAATTCCGTAATTGAATTTTGCTGCCAAATATTTTTTTCCAGACATGCAAAAAGATTCTATATACTTTTTGTTTTTTAGCTTGCAAAAATAGTCCGTGTAACTTTCTTAGAAATGTAATGTGTATTTATTTTCATGAATGTAACTATAGAACCCATATGTATGTTACAAATACTGTGATATTGCATTTAGATGTAAGTGATATGTCTTAAACACGATAAAACCTTCAGCAAATGCTCCAAGTGCTTCAGGATCCTGAACCAGTCGCAAATAACTGTATGAAATGTAGACTTCATCGAATCTATATTAAATGATCTAGCGATAATTGGAACTGACGTATGTATACTTTACACTCAGAGCATAGATTTTGTAGATCTTTTTAACACAGTAAGATATGAAGTAAAGGAAGAATCTATCTATCTATCTATCTATCTATCTATATATATATATATATATATATATAGTTTTGAGTTTTTAAATATCCTTTTTTAAATTGTATTCATGTGTTAACTAAAATTTTACATATGTTTTTCGTGCCTTAAAGCGCTGAATAACCATTAGATTCTAGCGATTAACAAATCCCCCAGAATCAAAGAGTAAGATATAACGGTGTATAATCACTTTGCGTCACACGTTACACACACCAGGGTTGAATATGGTCTGCCTTGGGCTTACTGCTGCAGCATCGACGCCAGCCCTTGTATCACACGAGATCCATAGGTGATCACCGGCACCCTCATTATGAACCATAGGCCATATGTAGTATTCCTTAGACTGCATGTATACCAACGAGTCAAGTCGATTCATGTATACGGCTGGACCCACGTATGTGTGAGTGTGTGTGTGTGTGTTTTCCATGTCACTGCAAGTCGGTTGTGGTTGGAACATCATACAAGCGGATGATTTGATAATTCATTTAATAAGTTATTAAGTAACTTTAGTTCGGGAGCCCAGCATGGATGGATTCCTCTTGTAATACCACTATTCAAGAGAATGCAAGTGATGTGGACATTTGTGATGTCGGCGGTGTTGTCAAGCCCACTCTTCCTTCATTAAACTTTGATAAACAGTCAAAAGAGAAAAAAGATGCGACAATAAGACAGATGAAATCGACATTCGTTTCTTGGACATTAAGACTACGATTCATGAAGCCATTCGAAGGAAGCTGTTTAAGCCTGCACCTCCTGACGTGCATGATTACTACAGCCAGCAACATGATTATTCAGTAGCCCCATCTCCTGGTTCCTCAAGTGTACGTGCTGATTATTACGATCATTCTAACCTCTGAGATGCAACTCGGCTACCAACAAGAATTAAATGTTGCTCAATATGTTTCGTAGCCTAATTATCTAGAGTACTGTCGTACATACAAGCTCACCCGTCATTGTTATTAGTATGTTTCAAGTAAATTACAGTTAGTACCACGAAAATATGGCTGTTCTTTTTTCAACTTTAACTACACGCCGGTAGTCTATGTCCACTTTCGGGAGAGATGATCCTGTCATGTCCAACTTCCTAAAGTTTTCAGTTGTCATCCTAAAGAAATTGTAAGATTTGTCTGGTTGGTTCACCAAGTCTGGAAATTTAACAGTTAAAAGCTGCAAAATTTGGTATTTTGGTGTTGACTTCATGTATCCACAATCCGTTTCTCCTTGTACGGCACCGAACCAACAACAGAACTTAATTCAGCGCGAGAATATATGACCACATTGCTCGAAATCGGGCTGGGTACGGACAAACCTATCTTTGGGTGTGAAATGGAATAAGTCGTTTGACTCGAATCAAATGACTTCTAATGAATCGACTCGACTCATTTGGTGTAAATGCAGCCCTTGATCCGTCATAGACCATTGGTCGAAACGTCGTACGCTTCACCGTAAACCCAAGTGTCGTACACAACAGCAGGAAGCTTCGTACCTCATACATGGACCTTAGAACTCGAGGAGGTCGTTCCGATCCCTAGAGAGCTGGGGTCCTGCCTTTCCTTGGGGAAGACATCAATACTTCTTCTGCGGCAGAGTCAGTGGACCAGCCTAACCATAAGCAATAGATTTAAACAAGAAGTGGCGGACTGGCCGCCTTCCTACAGAAAGAACAGAAGAGAGGAAGTCGTGCTGGCCCGCCTCAGAATGAATTGCACATACACCACCCATCTGAAGCCATATTTTGAAAAAGACTTCCCCCTAATTTGCAATACAGACAGTACCATAAACTCAGTAAAACATATCATCCTCTGCTGCACACAATTCACGCAAAAGAAGATGAAACTAAAGCAATACCTCCAGTTAAAAAAAAAAAAATCAATAGCAAACATACTTGGGGACGACCCGAATATTATTAATCAATTGATGATCATCCTCAAGGAAACTAAACTAATCAAGATGTTATGAGGTGGAACATTGGTTCCGTGCTGCGGTGGGCCTGGCACTGGGTGGTCTCCCTCCAACCTGGGGCTGGGGGTGTGGTGGGTGACTATGTCACTCAACACACTCCTGGTCCCGGGTGGAGCAGGGAGGGTACCCTGATGGGTTCCGTGGTGGCGCCGGGCTGGCGGTCTGTTGATTATAATAAATTTCAATATATATATCATGTATGGTGAAGGCCTATCTCTACCTGCCCTATCTCCTTCTTAGTTCCTTCTTTAACTACAGCAGTGGGTGCAGTAACGACCAGGCGGTTCTGCCGCCATGTTGGCGCAACACCCACTGAACATTTTCTGCATTTTCCTTATATATACATTATTTCATATTCATTATGTATGTATATCTATTTAGCTAGGCTTAGGATGTGTTTAGCTTTTAGGGACGAGACTACAAAGTCTGGATCAAATAGGGTTGCAAGCCTAATGACCTTCCTTGTAGGTCGCTGGCCGTAAAACCCAACAAATGAAATTGGATCCAAACGTCATATTCTTCTGCCCTGCATCCTGCGCTAAAGCCCTCAAGTATCTTACATTACCGCCGTCTCGTCGCTGTTCCATGGTATGTTTACAGATGGAGGTCTTGTACGGCGTTAGTTCCAGTGTTTTATACTAATAAGGAACCGACCGGATAATTACGACATTCTATTTTCCAGGCATCCGCGAGCTGAGCCTGCCACCCCTGGAGCCCATGAACATCGACAGGATCGTCTTCAGCCAGGGAGACACTGGCGTCAAGGTGGAGTCAGTCTTCTCCCAGGTCAAGGTGACTGGCCTCTCCAACTTCACCACCCGCTTCATCAAGTGAGTCGTGACGGCAGGCGTGGATGTCTAACCCGCCCATGATGGGGTCATTTGTCATATCAGCTGAAGGGTTGACACTTTTAGGCCGTGTGCTTGTCAAGGGCAGTCGTTACCATAATAATAGTCGATTTGATAGTGATATATCGATACTAAAGGTTATTATAATTATTATCATTATTATTATTATTAGTATTAGTATTATTATTATTATTATTATTGTTATTATCATTATTATTATTATTTCTTACAGAGATAGCAAAGCTCGCATGTGGAGAAAGTTACATAAGTGAAGAATTACACACCATTGTCTTTTATTCGTGTATATGTTTTATTACGTTGATTGTTGGACTTCAGCAAGTGTGTAGCAGTGTAGGACAGTGGGACAAGGGTGTTACCAAGTAGGTAGTGAGACAAGGGTGTGGCAGAGTTGGGTAGTGAGACAAGGGTGTGGCAGTGTAGGGTAGTGAGACAAAGGTGTGGCAGTGTAGGGTAGTGAGACAAGGATGTGACAGTGTAGGGTTGTGAGACAAGGTTGTGGCAGTGTAGGATAGTGAGACAAGGGTGTGACAGTGTAGGGTTGTGAGACGAGGTTGTGGCAGTGTAGGGTAGTGAGACAAGGGTGTGACAGTGTAGGGTAGTGAAACAATGACGTGACAGTGTGGGGCAGTGAGACAAGGGTGTGGCAGTGTACGGCAGTGAGACAAGAGGTCTAGCAGTGCAAGGTAGTGAGAGAAGGGTGTAGTAGTGTAGGGTAGTGAGAAAAGAGTGTGGTAGTGTAGGGTAGTGAAACAAGGGTGTGACAGTGTAGGGTATTGAGAACAGGGTGTGGCAGTGTAGGGTAGTGAGACAAGGTTGTGGCAGTGTGGGGTAGTGAGACAAGGCTGTGGCAGTGATAGGTAGTGAGACAAGGGTGTGACAGTGTATACTGTTTGGGATGTCTTGTGGTAGAGTGCATTAGAGTGAGAGGCTGGGGGAGGGGGAGTTTGTGGGTGCAGACTTGGCAGTATTTGCTAGGTGACTGTTTACCTGTTGCATCCTTACTGTTTATTACCGGCACTCCTTTGCCTTCCTAATTTTTGCTCACCTGCTTTCCCGGCTCTCCTGTTGAAATCCAGCATCCCA
The DNA here is from genome assembly GCA_038088735.1 of Panulirus argus. NCBI lineage: Eukaryota > Metazoa > Arthropoda > Malacostraca > Decapoda > Palinuridae > Panulirus > Panulirus argus. Next base: position 6,261 of record JAYMFT010371541.1, read on the forward strand.
TAGCTTCTTTTCACGTACCCACTTACTATTGTATTAGCCTAGTCCTAGCATCGATCCCTCCCCTCATGGTACCTCAGTCCTGGCACCCTGCCCTTCCCTCATGGCACCTCAGGTCTGCCACCCTCCCTTCCCCTAATGGCCCTGCAGCTCTAGCACCCATCCCTCCCCTCATGGTCCCTCAATAGTGGCACCCTCCCCTCCCTCATGGCCCCCTCAATTCTGGTACCTTTCCCTCCCCTCATGGCCCCTTACCTCTAGCATCCTTCCCCCCCCCCCCACCTCATACCCCATAGCCCTAGTACCCTCCAAACCACTAAGAGTCAGTGTGTCCCCAGCGCTGACCCAGAGCGCCAGCAGCTGACGGTGGGTCTACACGTGCCACAACTCTACGTGACAGGAGACTATGACCTGCGTGGAAACATCATCCTCCTGCCAATCTCAGGGGCAGGCACCTTCTGGGCAGATTTCAGTAAGTCCCTCGTGGTGTTTATTGCCTTTTTATTGTCTTATCCATGTTCATAGTTTGCTTCTGCTGATGTGAGCCATTGAATTATAAATGTGGAACACAGCTTTCCTCGCGATAAGATCACGTGCATGTTGAACGGATCCTTGCTAGTGACAGTCTTGAATAAGAATTGTTGAAACAAAGTATATATTGAAAACATCATCTTTCATAGAAATATTGTAGTAAAATTGCAACTTTTCTCACCACATTATGCTGTATTGCTTAGTTTTGTCTTATTCAAATTCAGGGTTCTAGGAGCATTAAAGGGTGTGAGGATGGAGAGGTCACTTTCTGTTTAGGTACCAGTAGGTGTGTCTGAAGGTATAGTAATCTGATTGTGTTGTATGGAAGTGGTTCTTAGATCTGGAAACTCAAAAGAAAGGAAGAGGTAGAAAAAGCATCAGGAAGTTAAGAGAGAGGTGTAGTAGATGAAACAGAGAGCTAGTGAGTGATAGAGTGTGAGAGAGTAAACATAAGGCTTCAGAAGAATGTGAATAGAATAAGAACAGGAGAACAAATGGGAGTGACTGGGAAGGAAACAGACATACAAGTGATAGTGAGGAAAGAAGAGGTAAAAGAGATGATTTAAATCTTTTGAAGGACTGTTAAGTGATAGATTAGCGTTTCTCACCCATTGGAATGGAAAGGGCATCCAAATGGGATGCAAAGTTTATAAGATAGTATTGTCATTATCAAAGTAAGGAACTACCTTTCTGAGTGTTTTGTATTTTTTCCCTTTTAAACAGTCTGACATTGCAGGAACAGAGTTCAAGTGTCTGTTTTAGTTACTGTCTGCTTAACAGTAATGACTTCTCTGTGTAAGCAACATAACATCAAAGAGATAATGAGAAATAATACACTTATCTTCCATTTGTTTCTGAAAGATATTTCCTTACCAGAGTATAAGTATAAACCAAAGTAGAAAAATAATTTTCAACTCAAAACAGCTGTCCAGCTTGCTGTTGGAAACATTACTCTTACAATTTACATGCCCACCAAGAAAATGTACCAAAACGCCATTAACTGATTGATTATTGAATCGTGTCATTTTTTTGCTTTTCATAATTACAGCAGTAGAGTTTTTTCCAAGAGAATTATGCAGTTATCATGTAAAATTCTCTTTTATTGGTTATCTTATTACTAAGATTTATTTAAACTTATGGGGTTTGGTTTTTGTCATGTTGGGAACAGGATATTTTGTTATTATAACTGTGGAACATAAGTTTCAAAATGATGGGAAACGCTGTTAGATGACAGAGTGGCAGACATAGTATGTTGAGATGAGGTGGCACGTGGAGTGAGAATCCTGGTGATTGGTTTGGTGAAAAGAGAGGAGGTGGTAAAAGCCTTGCTTACGATGAAGTTTGACAGAGTAGCAGGACCTGAGTTTTTCAGGTTGAGTGTTGTTGGTTGGCTAGTCTAGCTATTTAGTGTATGTATAATCCAAGACGATGCGCCTGAGGACTGGCATAATGCATGAATGATGCCCTTTTATAAAGGAAAAAAAAAAGCCAAAGGTAAATGTTCAAATTAAAGAGATATAAGTAATATACATGAAGGAGTGGGGATTAAGAAGGTGATGGTATGTACAGAACATCTGATACAGGAGGATCAGTGTGGCTTTAGGATAGGTAAGGATTTGTGAACCAGGTGTTTGATTTAGAGAAATTACCTAAATGAGAGACTTAAGGTTTTAGGGAAATGTTATGTGTATAACAGATCTTAGGTTTCTACAAGAGAAGTGAGCTTTGTCTTAGACATAGGGGAAAGCTGGGTGGGTTCTTTGTCTCTGGACAGCTAGAAAGTATTTGACTCTGTACCACATGGGAAGCTCATTTAAGAAGCTGGATTGCCAGACAGGAATAAGGGAAAAAGTCCTTCAGTGGATAGAAGATTAATTCAGTGGAGGGGAGCAAAGAATGCATGTTAGAGGGATCCTTTCCAGAAGGATCAAGGTGACCAGTGGAATGCTACAAGCTACTGTTCTGGGACTGTTACCCTTCTTGACCCATAAAGGTGTGTACTCCTTCTTATATATGTTTGTGGATGATGCAAAGGCCATGAGGGAACTGAAAAGCAATGAGGATTCCCTCAGCTTATTAGGGGACGTAGTCAGACTCCAAAGTTGGTCTGATGCATCGTTGATGAAGTTCAACCCAAGCGTATGTAAAGTAGCGAAGATGGAACAAGATGGAAGAAGGCCTCGATATGATTATCATATGGTAGGAAATAAGCTTTAAGGTTCTCTGTGTGAGAAGGAATTGGGAGTCAGCATAGTCCCTAAACTCTAGTCAGAGTCCCATACTGCATAAATACTTAAATAGTTAAGCTTTAAAATATATGGATAAGGAAACATTTGGCAAGCTGTTCATGTCCTACATAAAGCCAAAACAAGAACGGGTTCTCAGGTTTGGTCACCACACTTAAAGAAGTACAAACAGCTCTTAGAATAGGTCGATAGGAGGACTGCAAAGATGGTACCAGAATTAAGATTGCTCAGTTGCCAAGAAAGGCTAGAAGCCTTAACTTTTCCCACCTTGGAAGAGAAAAGAATGAAGGGTGACATAATCACATTTAGATATTCAGACCAAATTGATGATATGGAGAGTTGAACACTTTTTAGAAAGACGTAGGGATAGGACAGTTTGAAGACATAGCAGGAAATTAAGCATGGAACTTGTTTAAAAAGATTTAGAAAGTATCTTTATGGCATAAGATTGGTGAATGAATGGAACAAAATGAATGAAGACATATTAATGCAGACAGCGTATATAGATTTAAGGAGTTGTTCGATAATATAGAACGTCTGAGGTGGGGTCCCATGAGTATGAAACCCTTCCTGTCCAGTACATGTGGGTAATTACTCAGAAAGACAGATGGATAGACACACACACACACACACACACACACACACACACACACACATACAATACCATTGTTGATAAATGAGTTATCATCATTATTATTATTATTATTGTTGTTTACAATAATGCATGATGTCACAATGGCTGTTTGATGTGTTTATCGATGGGGTGGTGAAGGAAGTAAGTGCAATTGGTCTTGAGGAAAGGTGTGGTTGTATAGTATGCTTAGATTAGGGCCTGGGATATAAGACAATTGCTATTTGCAGATGACACAGTTCTGGTGGCAGATGCAGATAAAAAACTGTAAGAGCAGGTTTCTGAGCTTGGAAGTGTGTGTAAAGAGAGGAAGCTGATAATTAATGTGAATATAAGTAAAGCTGAGCTGTATCTGTGGGAAGGGACAGGTTGGTATGAATATAAGTTTGAATGGAAAGAACCTAAAGGAAGTGGATTGTTTTTAGTGTGTGGGAGTGGATTTAGTATTGAATAAAACTGTTGGAGCTTAAGTGAACCATAGGATGGGGGAAAGGGGCAAATGTCCTTGGTGGATTAAAGAGTGTGTGGAAAGAGATGTGTATGTTTGATGTGAGAGTACTTCTGACATTGCTGTATGGGTATGAGTCGTGGGCACTAAACACAAAAGAACGAATAATCCCCTCTTACACGACTTCTGCGTCACACAAGGAAACTGGGGTTAGAATTCTATCATCACAACTTTTTTTATATTGCAGTGGGTGTGGAAGCAACAGGCACAAGCCAGATGAGCATTGTGACCAACCCAGCAGGTGTACAGCAGCTCAGGGTGTCCAAAACTAATGTTGACTTCACCATCGCCGACATGAAGATCCATCTTAACAACCTCTTCAATGGCGATCAAATTCTTGGTTAGTCTCTCTCTATCTCTTATGGCCCACTTTCGGATTCTGAACTGTCTGTGCATGTGTTGCTTCTTGTAACTGGCTGTTGCCTTTATGCATTTTGTGAACTTATTTCACAATGGCGTTTGGAGTGGTCATTTGTCCTGATATACCATATCTATAACTGTAACCATTTGTGTGTATTTCCAAATAGCTTTTTATCTATTTGTGTATTCATGTATATTCTTTAAACTTTCATAAACATGCATTAATTATCCTAAAGTTATATATCATTTCATGTTTCTGATGTTTTTTTTTCAGAGGAAACGATGAACCTTTTCCTAAATGAGCACGGGAGGGAGATCCTACAGGATGTGAAACCTGAAGTAATTGTCAGGTTGAATGACCTGGTACAGAAAGTGATGAACGATGCCCTCTCCCAGCTCCCAGTCAGTGCCTTCCTCATCACCAATTGAGTACCCCATACAAAACACCAGTCAAACTGATTACCTTCCCTCATAGATGGGAAATTGTTTGACAGGATCTTGTTGCAGCCCTTTCGGATGCTGGGAAGAACATTGAAATTACAGAGGATGTCATTCGTGTACAATATAGTGTCTTTAGATAACTTCATTTGATGAGAAAAGCACCATTAGCTGTAATGTTCATATCTTATCAGTTAAGTTGGAGCTACATTAGCACAGATATGATATAGTATTACATATATCACGTAAAAATTTGTATTCTATTATTCAACTGCAAATACACTTGAGGAAAATGTGTGAGAAATTAGAACAGTGTATGTTCACTTTATCCAGTTTAGGCTGATCATTTTTTGAAGTTTGCAAATATCCTATGGATACCCATATACCAAATAATACCATTCAAGTATTCATAGAAAACTGCAGTGTAAGATTACAAACTTTAATTTCTAGGTACATAGCAATGATCTTTTATATATATAGTGTTGTTAGTGTTGCGTATAAAAGGTCTGGCTGATTTGTTAGTTACACGTTACTGTTGGCCCTATACGAGTAATATTTGTATTTGATGTATGCACATTTTGTTTTTGGACCGAAGAGTGACATATGACCTGAAATTCTAACCTGACAAAAAATTCAATTTGTTTGTATACAGTTGGATGGCCAAACTAGTCTTAGAGCTCTACTGTATTCTATAGATTTGAGAATGCTTATATATATGGATTCGCTTCCTTTTTTTAGTTACTTTGAAATTACTCCATATCAAGTATAAAGTAATAGAGGTGTAACCAGGAGGAGATCCTCTGTACCCAAGTTTTAGTTCTCCGTTTTGTAGATTTTTATAATAATGTATGAATTTATCATGTACTTTTGTTGCAAATCCTTAGCTAACTTTTTAGAATGTGGAATGATAAACATTTTGATAATGGAAACATAACTAAAGGAGGAGGCTAAGGAAATGGGGCATCACTCCCATCTGCTTTAACTTTTTCTCTCTCCTGGTTATGCCTCAGACCCTCTACCTAAGCATTAGACCTCACTCCAACGTATGTGCATATGTTAGAGTGAGGTCTGTATCAAGTGGCTCTGTATCAAGCATTGCCCTCTTCATGCAGCACATGGCACCTGCCTCAAACATAAGATGATTATGAGATATGCAGCCACTTTCCAATATAGACTGCTACGTAACTTCATAGCTACTGTTGCCATTAGTCCATTGTTAACCGTGCCTTTTCGGTTAAAAATATTTCTTGAAGCTGAAATTGAATGTCACAGTTAATGTATATATTCATTATCTTCTACTGTTTAGATGTATTATCTTAGGGAAAAAGCACTTAAGGCCTTTTTATAAGTCTTAAGGAAAAGCATCGACTGGTTTTTCAGAAAGTTTGTCATTACTCTGTTCCCAGTCCAGTGGGATGCATCAGGTAGACAGCTTCCATAACGTCACACACCCCCCATTTTTTACATCAACAACCTGTGTCTAGCAAGTCAAAGGAAAATATGAACTTCTACATTTATGAAAGGGCTTTTTACTTTTTCACTTTACGCTGTGTTGATTCGTTAGTCAAAGCCAAGGGGTCCATTATTATGACTTTCTCACAATATGTTCCCATTCAGTTCAATCTCTATGCATTCTCTGAACATCTGAAATATCTGTAGCCCTAGTCAGTTTTTTTAGTACATCTATATATGATTTACTTGTATATTTTCATGTACTCTGGTACAGTGTAGTTTACCAGTTATGGAGACACTTTTGTCATGGCCATCTCCTCGAGAGAGCTCCCAAAGGGAACAGGTATAAGAGATATAGACAGATAGATTTTCTGTTCTTGACTTGACCTGCTTGTAATCTCCCATGTATTCTAAATGACATTACTATCCTAAAAGAGACTCCTCTATGTGCCTATACAATGATTATCCAGAAGTAATCAATTAATTGAATAGGATGATCTTATCTTGATTATTAGTATGGTAATATCTTCAGTTGGAATTAAAGAAGTGAATTTAAGTTCTCAATCTATAAGGCTGCCAAATACAGCTCATAAGATTTGATAAAAAGACTTGAATATTTTGCTAAATGTGAAATCAAGCATGTCTGGATATTGCACCTTTGAGTAAGAGCACTCATGCATGCAACACAGATATGTGCTGCAGGAGAAATGTATCCAAAATTATTGCATTACTGCAACAAAGTAATGAGTTACAAGCAGAAGTTTCATTGATTAGTGGCATAAGTCATCATAATATTCTGAAATGAAATACCTGAACTGCCTAGTGTGTGTGTTAGAAGTTCCTTCAAGACACAGTAAAGAAGCTCTTTCCATAAATCTGTGTTGCATTTCTAAATCGCTACAGTATTTAACTTGTTAAGTGGTTGCCTTTGTACATTGACATGGAAGTATAGTAGTCAGAATCTGTTTGCTTAGAGGGATGAGACAGGTGTCAATAATGAGACTTTTTTGTTAGATGAGATTGTAGATACTGATGGATGATGATACAAATGTGACTACAAATGTTGAGCATAGGACTGTGTGGATTACCTGACAAGAATACACTGTTTGCATAACTATATACTGGTAGATGAAAATACAGTTTTCAACGATGTGTTTGTGCTGAGAACTTTCTCTCTTTCATACTTGTTCACCGCTTCCTACCTTAGCGAAGTAGCGACAGGAACAGACAAAGAAAATGGCCCATTCGTTCACATCCATTCTCCACTTGTGTAAAATGCACGGAAACCACAGCCCCCTATCTGCAACCAGGCCCAACAGACCTTTCCATGATTCCACTTTGAGACACATACCCTCTTTGTCAACCTCTCTTCACTCATCTTTTCCATATTTCCAAACCATTTCAACACACCCTCTTCATCTTTCGACCATACTCTTTATTACCACACCTATGTATATATATATATATATATATATATATATATATATATATATATATATATATATATATATATATATATTCTTAAGAAAAGAGGATGACTGCATTGGTGATTGGTTAGTTAGGATTTTCAGTGTATATATAATATGAATCATGGCTAGGTGTCTTGAGTATTGTCGGAATGCATGGATATCGCCATTGCATAAAGCCAGTGAGGACGAAGGTGAGTGTTCAGACTAGAGGCGTAAGTTTATTGTGTGTACCTCGTATGCTGTATGAGAGAGTAGTGACTGAGATGGTGAATGAATGCACCGAGCATCACTCAGAAGTGTAGAGCAGCAGCTTTAAAAAGTATGTTCAAGAAATACTTTAGGGGAACATGCATTTGTAACTGTCATTTATATATCTGAAGAAGGCATATGATAAGGTTGACAGAAATGCCTTGTGGAAGGTCTTCAGAATATATGGTGTTCTTGATCTAATCTCTCGCCAATTGCAGCTGATAGGCAATTTTTCGGACCAGTTGAGGTCACCAGAGGCGTGGTGCCTCCAGACTTCCTCAGCAACAGTCGACAAGAAAAGAAAGTATGGTTAAAAGTACGCCGCACTCAGACGGTGGGTACCATCTCCCTCATAATGGTGTCAGTACTTTCCTGCTTGCAGCATCTTTCTCATAATGGTGTCAGTACTTCCCTGCGAGCAACATCTCCCTTAAAATGGTGTCATTACCTCCCTGCAGGCAACATCTCCCTCACAATAGTGTATGTATTTCCCTGCCAACTTCTCCCTCATAATGTTATCATTATTTCCCTATTGGCAACATCTCCCTCATAATTATGTCATTCCCTGCAAGCAACATCTCCCTCAGATTGTGTCATTACTTCCATACTGGCAACATCTCCCTCATAATGGTGTCATCACTTCTCCGATGGCAACATCACCTTCATAAGGATGTCGTTACTTCCATGCTGGCAACATCTCCCTCATAATGGTGTCATTACTTCCCTGCGGGCAACATATCCCTCACAATGGTGTATGTATTTCCCTGTCGGCATCATCTCCCTCATAATGGTGTTATTTCTTCCCTGCAGACATCTCCCTAACATTGGTGTCAGAACTTCCCTGCTGGCAACATCTCCCTCATAATGGTGTCTGCTTTCCTACAGACAACATCTCCCTCACAATGATGTCAGTACTTCCCTGATGGCAACATCTCCTTAATAATGGTGCAGGCAACAACCTGTGTGGCCATCATAAATCCTGTTGCCCCACTGATATCTCTCTGCTGGACCCAGGCGAGGGACAGGCTTCCTCTGCACACAACTCGTAAAAGTACTTTCATAACCTGCGGCACTAACTAAGCTCCAGTGATGTGTGATCAGCTCAGCTGTTTGTGTACAGAAGGCAGATGATTTGTACCTTAGAGTTCACCCGCAGATGCTGGTTGGTTCATTATGGTGATTCTTCCAGTATATTCGTAAAGACTTTACAATAAAAAGCTTTCAGAAAACAGCTGCGTTTGAGTGCGCCCGAAAATATGAGAAACAAGTCCACATAGTGTGTTATAATAATTTGACTCGTGTGTGATATGTGTGCTTGGAATGATGGAAGAGCTATAACATCTTGTATAAACTTGTCAACAGATATATCACGGACAAGTCATATTAGTATAACACACGCAAGGAAAGATACAAGGACAGAACAAACCAGAGGCCATGAAATGAGATTACCCAAGGAATTTATTAGAAAAGATGTAAAGCAGTGTTTTTATGGCATAAGGGTAGTGGATGACTGGAGCAAGCTAAGCGATAAAACTGAGAATGTGGACAGCATACAAAAGTAAAAGAAAAGTTGTATTAAAGTCGAGAAAGTTCAACAGATGCGGCACCAAGAGCGTAGAACTCCCTTACTGTACACAAAAAAATAAGTATACAAGCAAAGCCCATGATGATGCAAGTTCGAGGTTGAAGTAAGACACAGGATGACAGCCTTTGCTCTGCATTCCCATTTCTTCAGCTGCTTTTTTTGTGTTAAGGCCAGACCACCTCGAGTGGACTTTTGGGTCTGTGTGGTCTGTGCAGCTATGTAAAAAGACCAAGGAAGAAGTAAGACCTAGAGAGAGGCAAAACACTGGGAGAGGCACGGCATGGTGAAGCAAAACCCAGGTTGAGGCACGCCTCACGGTAAGTGAAGATCTAGGGATAGGCAAGACAGCTGGAGACAAGACAAAGGAAAGACAGGTTGAGGTAAGTACAAGGTATGTCAAAACCACAGGTATGACAAGATCCAGGATGAGGTGAGACACAGAGTGAGGCAAGACCCATGGCAAAGCATGACCCAGGGTAAACCAAGACTGAGAAAGAGGCAAAACTCAAGGTGAGCCAAGACAAGGTGAGGCAAAACAGGACAAGGCAAGTTCAATGATGAGAGACTGAAGGTTCAACAAGACCCAAGTTGAAGTAAGACAAAGTGAAGTGGCACAGGATATGGGTAAAGTAAGAAGGTAAGGTAAGGTCCAGGGTGAAGTAAGACAGGGTGAGGCATCATACACAATTTTCCCATCCATGTCTGACCACTGTATGGAGCTTGTTGAAAATATGTTTGTGCTGAGGTTCATTAACAATTGTTGGAATACACTGGATTACCTTCCCCTCCAGCAGCCCCTTCTATATGTACATATTGGCACCTAAACAAAGCTGACTGGAATCACATGTAACTCCTTTTCTGACTTTCCTTGGGTAAATTACTGTCTCCTATGTGTTGATGCTTCTGTCTCTGTCAACACATGGCAGAGGTTATTCTTGCAGGAATGGAAGCATTTATCCCCTCCTCCTCCAAGACAACCTCTTCATCCAATCCATGGCTCAACCACTCCTGTCCTGAGGCCATTCAGACAAGGGATCAGGCATATCGGGCTTAAAAAAACTCTTGCTCCTCTGGCTTCCATCCAGCTTTTGTCACTGCCCATAATAACCGCAAGCAAGTTATCCATAAGGCAAGGCAATCCTTTATTTAAAGGAAGTGCAAGTACCTCTACTCATCATCCACTGATAGGTCTTTCTGGTTGTTAGCTAAGGGCATCTCTAACAACTTCTGTCTCTCTACCTTTCCTATAGCTGTCTCTGCCATAGACAAAGCAACTCTGGCTTCCATTTCTCCTCAACTCCACTTTGGATGACTCTAACATTCCTTCACTCCCTGATGCTCCTCTTACTAATCTATGCCTCTCCTTGTAATCTCTTTTCAGGCTGTCAGAAAAGCACCTCTCTCTCTAGACAAAGCAAGGATTATGATCCTAATGGCATACATCCTCATGTACTGAAAAAGTGTGCCTCTGAACATGCACCTGTGATTGCTTGTGTGTTCCATTTCTTTTTAAAAAACAAAACTTTTTCTTTTCCTTTTTAGCATGCATTAATACATCCCATCCCCAAGATGGGTGACCATTCTTACCCTTCTAACTATCATCCTGTTGTTTTGATATCTGCCATTTCCAAAATCTTTGAATCCCTTCTCAACTCCCATATCCTTAGACACCTCAAAAGTCAGTCTTCTCTCTGATCACCAAGGTTGCTTCTGTCAGGCAAGATCCACTGGTGACATTCTTTTCTATGTTACTAGTGTTGGTCATCATCCCTGGAAGATTTTGGGGAGTCTTGTATAGTTAACCGTGACATATTCAAAGCTTTTAACAGGGTGTGGCATTGGGGTCTCATCTCTAATATCCCCTCTTTTGGCTAACCTCCCTCACTTTTCCTCCTTCATATCTAGCTGCCTCTCTGACTAATCTATCTGTGTAGTTGTTGACGGTTCAGCCTCCCCCACCCCTTTTCTCCATCAACAGTGGAGTCCCTCAAGGCTCTGTCCTGTCCCCTACACTTTTTCTTTTCAATGATTTCCCCCTTACAGAAATAATTAAATTCACTCATTCACTGACAACTCAACACTGCATTCATCCACATCCTTCAATTCTGCTTCTTCTCTCACTCTGTATGCATCTCGTCTTAACACAGCTTTCTCAATAAACTCAGACTTGGACTGGATATATCGGTGGGGTAGATGAAATCTAGTTACATTTAATGCCTCCAAAACCCAGTTTCTACCCATCTCTCTACTGAAAACTCCTCACAACTATTGTCTCTCCTTTGACAGTTCTGTAATTCCACCTTGACTCAGTGAACATATTTGGTATTAATTTAGCATTCACTCTTCTTGGAAACCCCACATTACGGGAATGGTTAAGTCCTGCTTCTAAGAAACTGCATTTCCTGTTTAGATGTCAAAACTTCTTTTCTTCTGACCAGTTGCTCCATTTATACAATGGATTGATTCATCCTTCTATGGAGTACTGCTCTCACATCTGGGGTGGTTCTAGCTATACATCCTTACTTGACAAAGCTGAGTCAAGTGTGGTCCATCTTATACGTGTAAACTGTCCCAGGCTAACTTACAAACTTGACCCTCTTGCCCTATGCCACAATGTTGGTTCACTTTCCCTCTTCTATAGGTATTACTTTGGTTTTTGCTCCCGAGAGCTGGCTGCTTGTGTATCCCCACCACTAGCTAAACCACGCAATACTCGGCAAGCTGCTGCGTCACATGATTATTGTGTGGCCATCGGCAACTCAAGGATGTGTCGTTTAGATAACTGCATCTTTCCCTATACGTCAAAGCTTTGGAACTCTCTACCTTCTCATGTCTTTCCCAATAACTGTGACCTTGCACATTTTAAAAAATTCGTAAATATTTTCCCTCGTCTTTTCTTTTTCCGTTTCATAGTTCTCTCTATATTTCAATTAAGGCCCAGCCTTGATTTGGACTTTTGTCCGTAACTGGAGCCTTCAACATAAAAAAAAAAAAAAATTACCTCTCCCTTTTGGGATAAGTCCGGCTCCAGAATTCTACCAGAGGAACAAGCATGAATTGTTTGATGATCTCGATGGAGTGAAATTATAATGGATGACATATCAGTTTATGGCAGTTCTGAAGCACATGATGAAAGACTAGAGAAAGTCCTTAAGAGAAGCCAGGAAAGAAATCTAAAGTTAAACCATGCACAAACTTAAGCTTAAAACTGAGCAGGTAGAATACACTGGCCATGTATTAACAGCAGAAGGGGCAAAACCAGACCCTAAGAAAGTAGAAACTATAAGTTATTTTTCAGCTCCTAAGGATAAGCAAGAGATACTTAGATTCCTGGGAATGATCAACTACTAGGGAAACTTTGTTCCCAGTATGTTTGAAATAAATGAACTTCTGTCTAAGAAGGTTGCTGGAGAATGACACTGAATTTTGATGGGATGAACCAAAGGAGAGATGTTTTTTGAAACTTAAGCAAACGGTCAGTGAAGCGTGTTCTTCAGGAAGATCACCCTGTTGCCTATAATGCCAAGTCCCTAACTAAAACTCAGAGAAATTATGCTCAAATTGAAAAGGACTTGTTGGCCATTGTTTCTGGAGCTGAGAAATCTCATTCGTATCTTTATGTGAGAAGTTAAGTAGTTGTACAGACTGATCATAAACCGTTAAAGTGTATTTTTGAGAAATCCTTGTCATCAACTCCTCCTAGGTTACAGAGAAAGCTTCTCAGACTCCAGAAATATTCCTTAGAGGTAAATTATAAGAAAGGGAAGGACATGCATTGCTGATTCTCTGACTAGAGTCAGCTGGGCTGAAGAAGTGCAAATAATGATCTAGAGATTCAAGTAAATCTAGTAATTCATGAACAGCTAGACACTGCAGGTATAAGCTTAATGTTTCTTAGAAATAGGACAAAGGAAGATAGAGCACTGCAGATGCTTAAAGACTTCACATTAGAGGGATGGCCTGATTGTTAGAGAGACACTTCAGTAGAAATCTATGCCTTTTGAAATTACAGAGATGAGATAAGTTATGTAAACAGAATGCTGCGTAAAATGAGTTATATTATGTTGCCTAAGGAACTAAGAAGTAAGTTCCTCAAACACAGCCATAAGTCTCATCAAGGTATAGAAATGTCTCAGAGGATAGCGAGAGATCTTGTGTAGTGGCTTAGAATGGGGGCTGAACTTAGGACCTGATTATTGCTTGTGACACCTGTAATGCTTTTAGTGACCACCAAGCAAGGGAACCATTGATGCCTCATGAAGTCCCTAAACTCCCTTGGCAAAAACATGGAGCTGATTTATATGAGATGAAAGGAAAGAGATACCTGATGCTTGTTGATTACTACAGCAAATATTTTGAGTCTGACTTGTTAGGAAATACTCATTCCAGTACTATTGTGAAATACTAGAAGTATCATTTGCTAGGCATGGAAAACCTCAGACTATTCACCGTGACAATGGCCCGCAGTTCACAGCTAGAGAATTTAAAGAATTCTATAGGTCATAAGGAATAGACCACACAACTTCATCCCCCTATTATCCAAAAAGTAATGGCCTGGCAGAAAAAAGTGTATAGACAGTAAAGAAGCTGATGAAGAAGGTAGCCAAAGGGGGTAAGGATCCTTATCTAAGTGATCCTCATCTAAGTGTGCTGGATTATAGAAATACTCCAGTTGTAGGGACAGCAGGCCCCAGTCAGTTACTGTTTGGTAGGAGAACGCGAACCACATTCCCCGCTTCTGAAGCCTTGTTACGACCAGAGACACAGGACCCACTGATTATCAGACATCTACTTCAAGACTCACAAGATAGGCAGGAACTATATTATGAGAGAAGCTCTAAGCTATTGCCTAAACTGGAAGAGGGAAATAAGATACAGATAACACACATGTACACGGAGCCAGCTTATCATGGTATGCGTCTAGCTAAGATAGAGTGTGGCAAACACAAACTCTGGATGGTTCCCTATAGGAATATTAAGGGACTAAGGCCATGTACGGCGCTTAACGTGTGTGAAAGCGTGGGTTCCGATGAAACATACCTTTAGTATTTCTTATAATTTCCATGTTAATCGAAACATACTCTATTTTTACGAATACCAGAAAATGATGTAAGACTGCGGTTCGGTCTCTTGTATAAGCCGGAGTCTCTGAAAGGTTGCTGATTCTCTAGCTACAACTCCAACATTTTTATCACCGGTGTCAGCGCCACTTATCCTTATCCTCATAAACCAATATAATCAAATTGCCGAGTGCTAACACCATCTCTGTCATCATAAGTCAACACTGTTATCTTTATTCATTACGACCATCTTCACCACCTGTCACAACCATAACCACCACTATTGCCACCTTAAATCTTGAATGTCTGTGACGGGCGAGTGTGGACCACTCATACAACCCAGTCATGTGACTGACAGGTTCAGTGGACTGATGTCTTCCTTGCTTGACCTGGAATATCGGCACATTGCTCTCATCACTGTATATATATACCCTTACATTTGCAGATAACCACGAGGGAAAATGAAACACGATAAGCCAAGTGCACTTTCGTGTGATGAATACATCGTCAGGGGGAGATGCACTAATCATAGGACTTATCGTGTTTCACGCTCATCACTATCACCTTTTTTTTTTCTTATGTTAAGGCTCCAGTCACGGACAAAAGTCCACACCAAGGCCGGGCCCTAATTGAAATATAGAGAGAATTGAGAAAGGGGAAAAAACGGACAGGGAATGTATTTACAAATTTTTGAGAAAGTGAAAAACATGTCTCTTGAAATGAGCCAGATCATAGTTATTGGGAAAGACATGAGAAGGTAGAGAGTTCCAGAGCTTCGACGTGTA
>JAYMFT010371551.1:0-21569 GCA_038088735.1 Panulirus argus
GTCTCATGGCAGGAATTTAGATAGTCGAAGAAGGATACAAAGTTTGTAGAATTAGGGGAGCAGTAGGCAAAACAGAGTACAAGTGTGGTAGTAGAGAGACAGACCTTAAGCCACATAACATCAAATTTTGGGGATTACAAAGAACAGCTAATCTTACAGAGATAAGCCCTTTTTTCAGGGAAATGCCAGTCATACAGAGAATTTGCAAACTTAGAGAAAACAGCCAATCTTACAGAGAACATCCCGTCTTCTATAGAACAGCTAATCGAACAGAGAATAGGCATTCTTACAAAGAACAACCATTCATACAGAGAATAGCTAATCTTACAGAAAAAGCCATTCATACAGTGAAAACCTAATCTTACCGAAAATAGCCAATCTTATATAGAACAGCCAATCTTACAGAGAATTGCCAATCTTACAATAAACAGCCAATCTTACAGAAAATAGCCAATATTACAAAGAATAGCTAGTCTTACAGACAATAGCCAATCTTGCAGAAAAAATCAATATTCCAGAAAATATTCAAACTAACAGAGAACAGCCAATCTTATAGAGAACAGACAATATTACAGAGAACAGCCCATCTTAAAGAGAACATCCAATCTTACAGAGAATAGCCAGTCTTGGAGGGAATTGCCAATCTTACAGAGAACAGCCAATATTACAGAGAACAGACAATCTTGAAGAAAATATCCAATCTTTCATAGAACAGCTAATCTTACAAAAGTTGCCAATCTTACAGAGAACAGCCAATCTTACAGAAAACAGCCAATTTTACACAGAACAGCCACTCTTACAAAGAATATCTAGTCATATAGAAAATAACCAATCTTACTTAGAACAGTCCACCTCACAGACAACAACATATCTTAGAGAATATAGCCAGTCTTACAGAGAACAGTCAATCTTACAAGGAACAGCCAGTCTTAAAGAAAATTGCCAATTTTACAGATAACAACCAATCTTCAGGAGAATAGCCAATCTTACTGAGAAACGGCAATCTTACAGAAAATACCTAGTCTTATAGAGAATAGCCAATCTTACAGAGAATGGCTAGACTTACAGAGAACAGCCAATCTTTCAGAGAACAGCCAATATCACAGAAAATAGTCAATTTTACGGAGAACGGTCAATCTTACAGACAATAGCCAATCTTATAGAGAACAGCCAGTTTTACGGAGAATAGCTATTCTTACAGAGAACAGCTAATCTTACAGAGAACAGCCAATCTTACAAAATATAGCCTATCTTACAGAGAACAGATAATCTTACATAGAAAAGCCTATCTTACAGAGAACAGCCAATCTTACAGAGAATAACTACTCATACGGAGAATAGCTAAACTTAGAGACCACCCAATCTTACAGAGAAAAGTCAATATTACAAAGAGCAACTAATCTCGCAGAAAATAGCCAATCCTACAGAACAGAGCCAATCTTAGAGAGAACAACCATTCTTACAGAAAATAGCCAATCTTACATAAAGCAACCAATCTTATAGAGATCAGCCCATCTTTGGGAGCACAGCCAATCTTAGAGAGAATACCTAGTCTTACAGAGAGCAGGCAATCTAACAGAATGGCCAGTCTTACTGAGAACAGCCAATCTTACAGTAAACAGCCAATCTCACACAGAACAGCCAATCTTACAAAAAAGCCAATCTTACAGAGAACAGCCAATCTTACAGGAGAGAACCAATCTTACAGAGAACTGCCAATCTTACAAATAATAGCTAGTATTACAGAGAACAGCCAATTTTATAGAGAACTGCCAATCTTACAGAAAATAGCCAATCTCACGGAGAACAGCCAATCTTACAGAGAAAAGCCAGTCCTATAGAGAATACCTAGTCTTCCAGAGAATAGTCAGTATTAGGGAGAACAGCCAATCTTACAGATAATGGCCAGTCTTACAGAGAACAGCCAATCCTACACAGAACAGCCAATCTTACAGACAATATCCAATCTCACAGAGAACAGCCAATCTTTCGGAGAGCAGACGATCTTACAGAGAGCAGCCAATCTTACAAAGAATAACCAATCTTATAGAGAACAGCCAATCTTACAGAGAACAACAAATCTTACAGAGAACAACCAATCTCGCAGAAAATAGCCAATATTACAGAGAATAGCCATCCTTACAGAAATCAGCCAATCTTACAGAGAACAGCAAATCTTACAAATACCACCCGATCTTACAAAGAATGGCAAAATTTAGAGAACAGCCAATTTTGCAGAGAATAACCAGTCTTGCAGACAATAGCCAGTCTTACAAAGAACAGAGATAAGCTTATTTTACAGGGAAATCCCAATCTTACAGAGAATTGCCAAACTTACAGAAAACGGCCAAAATTACAGAGAACAGCCAATCTTACAGAGAATAGGCAATCTTACAGAGAACAGCCAGTCTTAGAGAAAATGGCTAATATTACAAAAAAAGCCATTCTTACACTGAAAAGCCAATCTTACAGAAAATAGCCAATCTTACAGAGAACAGCCAATCTTACAGAGAATCGCCAATCTTACAGAAAACAGCCAATCTTACAGAGAATATCCAATATTACAGATAATAGCTAGCCTTATAGATAATAGCAAATCTTACAGAGAATAGTCAATCTTACAGATAATAACTAATCTTATAGAGAGCAGCCCATCTTACAGAGAGCAGACAATCTTACAGAGAATAGGTATTCTTACAGAGAACAACCAGTCTTACAGAATATGGCTAATCTTATAGAGAAAAGCCATTCTTACAGTGAAAAGCCAATCTTACAGAAAATAGCCAATATTACAGAGAATAGCCATCCCTACAGAAATCAGCCAGTCTTACAGAGAACAGGAAATCTTACAAATACCAGCCGATCTTACAGAGAATGGCGAAATTTACAGAGAACAGGCAATCTTGCAGAGAATAACCAGTGTTACGGACATTAACCAGTCTTACAAAAAACGGAGATAAGCTTATTTTACAAGGAAATGCCAGTCTTACAGGGAATTGCCAAACTTACAGAAAACGGCCAAATTACAGAGAACAGCCCGTCTTACAGAGAACAGCCAATCTTACACAGAATAGGCAATCTTACAAAGAACAACCAGTCCTAGAGAAAATGGCTAATATTACAAAAAAAGACATTCTTACAGTGAGAAGGCAATCTTACAGAATATAGCCAATCTTACAGAAAATAGTCAATCTTACAGAGAATCGCCAATCATACGGAAAGCAGCCAATCTTACAGAGAATATCCAATATTAAAGATAATAGCTAGTCTTACAGATAATAGCTAATCTTACAGAGAATAGCCAATCTTACAGAAAATAATTAATCTTACAGAGAACAGCCAATCTTACAGACAACAGACCATCTTACAGAGAGCAGACAATCTTACAGAGAATAGGCATTCTTACAGAGAAGAACCAGTCTTACAGAATATGGCTAATCTTGTAGTGAAAACCTATTCTTACGGTGAAAAGCCAGTCTTACAGATAATAGCCAATATTACAGAGAATAGCCATCCTTACAGAAATCAGCCAGTCTTACAGAGAACTGCAAATGTTACAAATAAAAGCCGATCTTACAGAGAATGGCGAAATTTACAGAGAACAGCCAATCTTGCAGAGAATAACCAGTCTTACAGACAATAGCCAGTCTTACAAAAAACAGAGATAAGCTTATTTTACAGGGAAATGCCAATCTTATAGAAAATTGCCAAACTTACAGAAAACGGCTAAAATTACAGAGAACAGCCCGTCCTTCAAAGAACAGCCAATCTTACAGAGAATAGGCAAAGTTTCAGAGAACAACCAGTCTTAGAGAAAATGGCTAATATTACAGAAGAAAGCCATTCGTACATTGAAAAGCCAATCTTACAGAAAATAGTCAATATCACAGAGAACAGCCATTCTTACAGAGAATCGCCAATCTTACAAAAGCAGCCAATCGTACAGAGAATATCCAATATTACAGATAAGAGCTATCCTTACAGATAATAGCTAATCTTACAGAGAATAGTCAACCTTACAGAAAATAACTAATCTTACAGAGAACAGCCAATCTTACAGAAACAGACCATCTTACAGAGATCAGACAATCTTACAGAGAATAGGCATTCTTACAGAGAACAACCAGTCTTACAGAATATGGCTAATCTTAGAGAAAAACCATTCTTACAGTGAGAAGCCAA
Source organism: Panulirus argus (assembly GCA_038088735.1). Classification (NCBI taxonomy): domain Eukaryota; kingdom Metazoa; phylum Arthropoda; class Malacostraca; order Decapoda; family Palinuridae; genus Panulirus; species Panulirus argus. The sequence goes on from JAYMFT010371551.1 coordinate 4,183, forward strand.
TCTTACAGAAAATAGCCAATATTACAGAGAACAGCCAACTTTACAGAAATCAGCCAGTCTTACAGAGAACAGGAAATCTTACAAATACCAGTCGATCTTACAGAGAATGGCGAAATTTACAGAGAACAGCCATTCTTGCAGAGAATAACCAGTCTTACAGAAAATAGCCAGTCTTACAAAAAACAGAGATAAGCTTATTTTACAAGGAAATGCTAGTCTTACAGAGAATTGCCAAACTTACAGAAAACGGCCAAAATTACAGAGAACAGCCCGTCTTACAGAGAGCATCCAATCTTACAGAGAATAGGCAGTCTTACAGAGAACTACCAGTCGTACAGAAAATGGCTAATATTTCATAAAAAAGCCATTCTTACAGTGAGAAGGCAATCTTACAGAAAATAGCCAATCTTACAGAGAACAGCCAATCTTACAGAGAGTCGCAAATCATACGGAAAACAGCAAATCTTACAGAGAATATCCAATATTACAGATAATTGTCAATGTTACAGATAATAGCTAATCTTACAGAGAATAGTCATTCTTACAGAAAATAACTAATCTTACAGAGAACAGCTAATCTTACAGAGAACAGACCATTTTACAGAGAGCAGACAATCTTACAGAGAATAGGCATTCTTACAGAGAACAACCAGTCTTACAGAATATAGCTAATCTTATAGAAAAAAACCATTCTTACAGTGAAAAGCCAATCTTTCAGAAAATAGCCAATATTTCAGGGAATAGCCATCCTTACAGAAATCAGCCAGTCTTACAGAGAACAGCAAATCTTACAAATACCAGCCGATCTTACAGAGAATGGCGAAATTTACAGAGAACAGCCAATCTTGCAGAGAATAACCAGTCTTACAGACAATAGCCAGTCTTACAGAAAACAGAGATAGGCTTATTTTACAGGGAAATGCCAATCTTACAGGGAATTGCCAAACTTACAGAAAACGGCCAAAATTACAGAGAACAGCCCGACTTACCGAGAATAGCCAATCTTACAGAGAATAGGCAATCTTAGAGAGAACAACCAGTCTTACAGAAAATGGCTAATATTACAGAAAAAAGCCATTCCTACAGTGAAAAAGCAATCTTACAGAAAATAGCCAATCTTACCCAGAATCGCCAATCCTACAGAGAATCGCCAATGTTACAGAAAACAGCCAATCTTACAGAGAATAACCAATATTACCGACAATTGCTAATCTTACAGAGAAAAGTCAATCTTACAGAAAATTACTAATTTTACAGAGAACAGCCAATCTTACAGAGAACAGACCATCTTACAGAGAGCAGACAATCTTACGGAGAATAGGCATTCTTACAGAGAACAACCAGTCTTACAGAATATGGCTAATCTTGTAGAAAAAAGCCATTCTTACAGTGAAAAGCCAATCTTACAGAAAATAGCCAATATTAATGAGAATAGCCATCATTACAGAAATTAGCCAATCTTACAGAGAACAGCAAATCTTGCAAAAACCAGCCGATCTTTTTTTGTATTTTTTTTTACAGAGAATGGCGAAATTTACAGAAAACCGCCAATCTTGCAGAGAATAACCAGTCTTACAGACAATAGCCAGTCTTACAAAAACAGCGATAAGCTTATTTTACAAGGAAATGCCAATCTTACAGAGAATTGCCAAACTTACAGAAAACGGCCAAAATTACAGAGAACAGCCCTTCTTACAGAGAACAGCCAATCTTACAGAGAATAGGCAATCTTACAGAGAACAACCAATCTTACAGAAAATGGTTAATCTTACAGTAAAAATCCATTCTTTCAGTGAAAAGGCAATCTTACAGAAAATAGCCAATCTTACAGAGAACAGCCAATCTTACAGAGAATCGCCAATCATACAGAAAACAGCAAATCTTACAGAGAATATCCAATATTACAGATAATAGCTAGTCTTACAGATAATAGCTAATCTTACAGAAAATAGTCAATCTTACAGAAAATAACTAATCTTACAGAGAACAGCCAATCTTACAGAGAACAGACCATCTTACAGAGAGCAGACAATCTTTACAGAGAATAGGCATTCTTACAGAGAACAACCAGTCTTACAGAATATGGCTAATCTTATAAAAAAGCAATTTTTACGGTGAAAAGCCAATCTTACAGAAAATAGCCAATATTACAGAGAATAGCCATCCTTACAGAAATCAGCCAATCTTACAGAGAACAGCAAATCTTAAAAATACCAGCCGATCTTACAGAGAATGGCGAAATTTACAGAGAACAGCCAATCTTGCGGAGAATAACCAGTCTTACAGACAATAGCCAGTCTTACAAAAAACAGAGATAAGCTTATTTTACAAGGAAAGCCAATCTTACAGGAAATTGCCAAACTTACAGAAAACGGCGAAATTTACAGAGAACAGCCAATCTTGGAGAGAATGACCAGTCTTACAGACAATAGCCAGTCTTACAAAAAAAAAAGAGAGAAGCTTATTTTACAAGGAAATGCCAATCTTACAGGAAATTGCCAAACTTACAGAAAACGGCGAAAATTACAAAGAACAGCCCGACTTACCGAGAACAGCCAATCTTACAGAGAATAGGCAATCTTACAGAGAACAACCAGTCTTACAGAAAATGGCTAATATTACAGAAAAAAACCATTCTTACAGTGAAAACCAATCTTACAGAAAATAGCCAATCTTACAGAGAATCGCCAATCTTACAGAGAATAGCCAGTCTTACCTAGAAAAGTTAATTTTATAGAGAATAGCCAGTCTTACAGAGAATAACCAATCATAAAGGGAACAGCTAGTCTTAGAGAGAACAGAAAATACTGCAGCGAACAACCAATCTTATTGAAAATAGCAAATCATACAGTGAACTGCTAATCTTACAGAGAACAGCCAGTCTTACAGAGGACAGGCAATCTTACAAAAAGCAGCCCTTCTTACGGAGAACAGCCAATCTTATATAGAACAGCCAATATTACAGATAATTGCCAAACTTACAGAGACTAGGGAATCTTACAGAGAAGTGCCAATATTACAAAGAGGAGCCAATTTTACAGAGAAAAGCCAATCTTACAAAGAGCCAATCTTACAGAGATTAGCCAGTCTTACAGAGAATAACCCATCTTACAGAGAACAGCCAAACTTACAGAGAACAGCCAACCTTACAGAGAATAGCCAGTCTTACAGAGAACAGTCAATCTTACAAAGAACGGCTAATCTTTCTGAGAACAGCCAACTTTAAAGAAGGCACGCAATCTTACTGAGTACAGCAAATCTTATAAAGAATAGCCAGTTTTACAGAGAACAGCCAATCTTACAGAGAATAGAAAATGTTATAGAGAACAGCCAGTCTTACAGAGAATAGATAGTTTTACAGAGAACAGCCAGTTTTACAGAGAACAGCCAATCTCACACAAAATAGCCAATCTTACAGAAAATCGATAATCCTACAGAGAAAAGCCAGTCTTACAGAAAACATCCAATCTTACAGAAAATAGCCAATCTTACAAAGAACAGACAATCTCACACATAATAGCCAATCTTGAAGAAAGTACCCAATCTTACAGACAATAGCCAATCTTAAAGAGAATAGCCCATCTTACAAAAAAGCAGCCAATCTTCCAGAGAATTGCCAGTTCTACAGTGAATAGCCAGTCTTATAGAGAACAGCTAATGTTAAAGAGAACAGCCAATCTTACAGAGAACAGTCAATCTCACAGAAAAGAGCCAATATTGCAGAGAACAGCCAATCTTACAGAGATTAGCCAATTTTACAGACAAGAGCTAATCTTACATAGAACAAGCAAACTTACAAAGAACAACCAATCTTACAGAAAATTAGGACTTTTACAGAGAATAGCTAGTCTTAGAGAGAAGAGCCAGTCTTACAGGAAATAGCCAGGCTTAAATAGAACAGACAATCTTACATAGAACAGCCCATCTTACAGATAACAGCCAATCTTACAGAGAATAGCCAGCATTACAGTGAATAGCCAAACTTACAGATAACACCCAATATCACTGAGAACAGCCAATTTTACAGAAAATAGCCAATCTTACAGAGAAAAGCCAGTCTTTAGAGAACAGTTAATATTACAGAGAATGGCCAATCTGACAGAGAATAGCCAATCTTACAAAAAATGGACAATATCACAGAGAAGAGCCAATCTTACAGAAAAAAAAGACTGTCTTTCAGAGAACTCCCCATCTTACAGAGAACAGCCAATCTTACAGGGGATATCCAGTCTTACAAAAATAGCCAATCTTACAGAGAACAGCCAATCTTACAGAAAACTGCCTATCTTACAAAGAACAGCTAATCTTACAGAGTACAGCCGATATTACAAAGAACTGCCATTTTTACAGAAATAGGTAATATTACAGAGAATAGCCAATCTTAAAGAAAATATCCAATTTTACAGAGATAGTCAATCTTACAGAGAATACTCAATCATACAGAGAACAGCAAATCTTACAGAGAAAAGCCAATCATATAGAGAATACCTAGTCTTACAGAGAATAGTCAATATTACAGATAACAGCCAATCTTACAGAGAATGGCCAGTCTTACAGAGAACAGCCAATCCTACACAGAACAGTCAGTCTTACAGAAAATATCCAATCTTACAGAGTACAGCCAATCTTTCGGAGAACAGCCCATCTTACAGAAAACAGCCAATCTTACAGAGAATAACCAATTTTATAGAAAACAGCCAATCTTACAGAGAACAACAAATCTTACAGAGAACAACCAATTTTACAGAAAATAGCCAATCTTACAGAGAATAGCGATCCTTACAAAAATCAGCCAATCTTACAGAGAACAACAAATCTTACAAATACCTGCCAATCTTAAACAGAATGGCGAGTTTTACAGAGAAAAGCTAATTTTGCAGAGAATAGCCAATCTTACAGACAATAGCCAGTCTCACAAAGAACAGCCAATCTTAAAAAGATAAGCCCATTTTACAGGGAAATGCCAATTTTACAGAGAATAGGCATTCTTACAGAGAACAACCAGTCTTACAGAGAATAGCTAATCTTACAGAAAAAGCATTTTTATAGTGAAAAGCCAATCTTACAGAAAATAGCCAATCTTGCAGAGAACAGCCAGTCTTCCAGAGAATTGCCAATATAACGGAAAACAGCCAATCTTACAGACAATATCCAATATCACAGAGAATAGCTAGTCTTACAGGTAATAGCCAATCTTATAGAGAATAGTCAACCTTACAGAAAAGAGCCAATCTTATAGAGAATAGCCAGTCTTAATAATAATGATAATAATAATAATAATAATAATAATAATAATAATAATAATAATAATAATAATACTTTATTGTTTATACATATTACATAAAAATTTGTCTTGTGTATCTCCGTTAAAAGCAAAAGAAACAATAGTACGGTACATTCATTAAGGTATAAGAATCAGGCATACTATATCCAGTGAATTTATTGGCCCCCTAAAAGACATTGTATTGCAATCTGAGAATGGGCTATCGCTCATTCAACAATCTTATACTAGCCGGCACAAAAGATTTAGAACATTTGGAAGTTCTACAGTTCATTGACCTCAACCTTCTACCTGAAGGCAACATTTGGTAACTGCTATTTAGAGGGTGTGAGGGGTCGCTGATGATTACTTCTCATCTATGGGAAGTACTCCTTTTATATATCTCAGCTAAACTTGAGCTATTCTTTACTCCCAGTTTCAAAGAATTTCAAATTACCTTAGTAAGTTTTCCCTTCGCCTCTGAATTACAGTTACCATACAACATGTGATTGAGAATGATATAACAGATTGTATACTTGCAGAGTAAAATAAGTCCATAATTTTAATATCAATTCCAAGTTTGCTCAGTTTCTGCACAAAGTACATCCTAGGGTTTAATTTCTTATATGTTGCCTCTGTGTTCTGATTAAAACAAAATCTGTTATCAATGATTGTACCAAGATACTTATATTTCGGTGACTGATTCAACTAGTTCTCCGTTTATATACAGGGGTGGTTGCATAACTGGTGATGTGCTAAAGTCTACTACCATTTCTTTAGTTTTCTTAACATTAAGCTCCAGATAATGCCCAATACACCAAGTATTGAAGAGTTGTACTTCTTCCTTATAACTAATATCGTCCTTTACACACAAACTTACAAGGGCCGTATCGTCAGCGTACTTAAATAGCTGAGAATTATTGGCCTGGCAGAGACAATCACTGGTATACAGAGTAAATAAAGTAGGAGATAAAACAGCCTTATGGAGCTCCTCTGTTTATGATTAGGACTTGATTTTGTGTCAAGAAATTGAACATATTGTGGTCTACGTGTTTATCAATTTCTGCATTATTATGTGAGGCTGGATGGTGTTAAAATGCGGTCGACAAATCTACGAAAAGTATCTTTCCAAAGTGTTTTGTGTTCAATTTGTTGGGATTATCTAGGAATTTTAGTACATTATCTATTAGACACAAAGAAGCTTCCTCAACACACCGATTACTTGTATATGCAAAGTGATAGGGGTCAGTGTTTTGCTGAACCTGCTGACATGATAGGTTTTCGATTATATATATATATATATATATATATATATATATATATATATATATATATCACTTGATCGCTGTTTCCTGCGTTAGCGAGATTGCACCAGGAGACACGAAGAAAGACCCATCCACCCACATACACATTTACACTCATACTAAAATATACATACATATACATATTGCAAGAGGTCACAGTGGTGTGCGTGATCTAGTATTTGCTGATAACCACGAGGAAAATGAAACATAATAAGTTTCCAGGTGCGCTTTGTGTAATGATCACATCGTCAGTGGAGATACAAGAATGAGATAAGACTCAGATCAGTCACTTGATATACAAGGAAGAGACGTATCTAAGACGCCATTGGTACACAAGCATTACTGGATGGTGGTGTTCATGTCTCACATCATACCTGTCATAAAATGTTTATCATGTGGACAGGAAAGGGAACTGTACAAATTTTTCCTACTACAAAAGCAGTCCAGTTTGTACAAAAATTCACTGATATTAATGTTTCAATTCTTTGTGTATCTAACAACAGAAGATTCAATGATATTTCTCATGGTAAAGGAGTTACATTTAATAACTGAATTAGCATTACTCCGGTCAGTACAATTGACATAATTTTTAACATGATTAAACAAAGCATATGATTCTTGTCCAGTTCTTAATATTCATTTTGCTTATGTCTAACGTTAGGATCCTTACTAGTCTGCCCAAGGTAAAATATACAGGTATTACTGCTTTTACAAGGGATTCTGTAAACACAGCCCGCAGAATTTTCTGGTGAGTTTTTAAGATATTTTTTATAGTATTGATATTGCTGAAGGCTACATTTACATTAAAGGATTTAAGCAACCTGGAAAGTAGTGTAAAATTTTCACTAAAAGGGAGAACTAAAAGATTCTTTCACCCTTGCATGTTCAGGCTCCGATCGCGAAAAATCTTTTTCACTCCATCCTTCCACCTCCAATTTGGTCTCCTGCTTCTTGTTTCCTCCACTTCTGACACATATATCCTATTTTTCAATCTTTTCTCACCCATTCTCTCCATGTGTTCAAACCATTTCAACACACACACTCTTCTGCTCTATCAACCACTCTTTTTATTACCACACTTCTTTAGTACCCTTTCGTTACTTACCCAATCAAACCACCTCACACCAGTGTCCTCAAACATTTCATTTCCAGCACATCCATCTTCCTCCCCACAAACCTATCTATAGTCCGTGCCTTACAGCCATATAATATTGTTGGAACTACTATTCCTTCAAACACATCCAGTTTTGCCGTCCGAGATAACGTTTTCTCTTTCCACACATCATCGCTCCTAGAACCTTCACCCTCTCCCCCACCCTATGACTCACTTCTGCTTTCTTGGTTCCATTCACTGCCAAGTCTAATCTATTCCTTAGCATTCTACAGTCTTTACTAGTATTTCTCTAAACATTTTAAACTCCACATTCCCACATGACTGCATTCCTACATTCACTGCACTTCCACTTAAGCTTTCACTTACCTTCCTTTCATACTCCTCTCCATATTTTACCTGATAAATCTCGCTTGCCAACACTTTTCCTCTTCATCCTTCCTTACATCATACCTCCACTTCTTGAGTCTCATCCCCACAAGAACCGCAAAGTGGTCAAAATATCCAAAGAATCCTCTCACAACTCTAGCATCGAGCATAGCCTTTCTCAAATCTTTCATCCACTGCCTCATAGTCAATCAAAGCCTTTTGTTCTTCTCTTCCATTATTCTTCATCCATATGCCTGTGGATCATCTTGTGCTGAAAGGTGTTTGCAAGGAATAAGCCCCCTCTCAGCTCAAATGTCCACAAGATAGCTTCCAGTCTCATTTACTCCAGGCACTCCCCATTTACCAACTATCTCACCAATGTCATTACATCACATATTTCTATTACCATTTCTTAGCCACCTTAGTTTTAATTTCATAAGACAATAATTTCACAATACAGGTGACTTCTTTCCATGGAAAAATTTCCTTTGACATATCCTTCCTCAGGTCTCCCAGTGTTGGCCAGATTTATCATTCATTTGAGCACCATCAGGCCACACTTAGTTACAAGGTTACTTTCTTTGAAATTTGTCTCTATAGCGATTCATCAAGTAAATGAAACCCATATTCTTCAGAAGGGGGGATCAAATTCTTGACCAAAGCTTTTCCAAATATAAATCCTGTATGGCCTTTACCCAGAACGGTTTACCACCAACATACTGTACTAAACTTTGTTATGATGTGGTTTATAGATGTTATTTATGGAAAACTTACTGAAAAAGATGGTGATTTGGGCATGTGCTGAAGCTGGGTTGGGATGAGGTTACTGGGACACAAACCAAGTTCAACTAGGTTTCTGTTTCACACCTCATGAATTATCTGAGTCATAAGCTGTTGCCATCACAGATAATGCAGAAAAAGAAATGAACAGATATGGAGCTGCAGATATATCTCCATGGTATAATGCTTAAGGTGTATATCCCATGGGGATTAGTGGAGGAAGAGTACTGGTGGGTGTGCATCATTTCAGATTTTGTTTCCCGTTTTAAAATGAAAGTACATGGAAAAATAATTTATATGTACGTTAAAAGTAAGCAAAGATACTCCATATAACTATAGCAAAACGCTTTAGTTATGTGCAGAGTCTCACTGGTACTGGTGGAGAAATTGTGAGTGAGCATTAACCATTGCCACAGTCTGTGTAGTGAAGAAGCCAAGGGGGCATATTAGTCATACAAATGTAATAATATTCACGGGCAAGTAAAAATAGAAAGGACCTCTATTATGACCAGCACTCCGTATGGAGATCTACCAAGGAACTTGAAGCTGCCAGCCGAGTGTCCTCCGTCTCGTCGACCTCACACCAAGTACCTACTTTTTTTTTCTTTTCTGAGAGGGATCTTTGTGTTGGTATGTTACTTCCTTCAGTAACGTATGTAGGCATTCAGTAAGTAAAAGTAATCCTTATTTTTCCGCTCAGCATTAAGGGTTTTCTGGATCCCAACAAATTACAGATTAAGCTTATCCCATTTTATCATGAAAGATGACTGTTCTTGGGTGGACATTCCACTATTTCACTAACAGATTTTACTGGCCAAAGAAATGTTTCTCCATCCTGACTAAGGATATTCTGGGAGAAGAAAGTTGTGGAAACAATAGTTCTTTTCTTGTTATTGTAATAAGCCTTCGAAGAAGCTGGGACTCGACATGGTATGGATTTTGGAGAATCTCTATGTTGGTCCGCCGAAATCAAGATTTTCGAAGTTGAAGTTACTGGGGAAGCATTCTCAGATGTCTGTTTACTGTAGGAAAAAAAAAAATCTTTTCACCCAATAAGTAACCTTTTTGGCCTCCATCCTCAACATGACATCACTACATCAAAGGCTGACATTAGAGACAATGTAGAAATGTGTAGTGCAGAGGTTTGACACTGTAGCGAACAATGATTTACTTCTGACCATTTAAAATTCTGAATGAGAATTACCCAGGCTTTGTACAGGTAATGATAACAACGTATTAGCCTGGTAACTTCGTAAGTCTCTTACTTTGTGGCAAAATGAAAACCTAAAAAAACTTTCTCATTTTGGGGTGAACTGATATATTAGTGAGACTTCATTAAGTCCACGTTGACTGTCCAGCCGTTTTACTGGAGGGTCTGGTGGATACTCTGTAAAGTGGTCAAATCAACCTGTGCTTCAGGATCTAAATGTTTATCACGTATATAATCTTTGCAAGAATAGATAATATCCTCTTTTCTTTTGTAATCTTATTAGAGCTGAACCGAGTAAGGTTTATTTTCGTTGACAGGGATGACAGAATTCTGACTGCATCCTAGTAGAATATTAACATTAGATATGCCAACCCGTCAAACTTTTTGAAGACAAAGTTATAGAGTCCACCCCTAACTGGCAACGTAATATTTTGAAGACCTAGTTTTATTACATTGAGAGGGTTGCCTCATAAAGGGCATCTATGCTTTCAACTCCATGGGTCATAAAAGTCTTTAAGTAATAACCTACCAGGGAAAAAAAGGATAACTTGGCACCTTCATATTCTCAAGATGGTCCTTGGTCCTGACTTTGCTGCAGAAGGTTGGTTTGTACGTCCAAGAGGAATGGAAATTTTTGATATATGAAACTTACTTTTCTAGGGAGCAAGAATAAAAGTTGAAACCCCCTAAAACTACTTTTATTGTTAGAAATGAAAAGATGAATTATATGTCCCCTTATTACACCTTCCATCAATTAATGGATTAAAAAGATATTTTGTAGTGTTAGGTATTCCCTTTTTTGATACCTTCAAAAGAAACGTTTTTTTTTTTTTGTTTTGGGTAGAATCACTCTTACGTTTTCTCAGATTCGGAGATTGATGAAAATTTATTTTTCATTATGTTGACGTTATTTTTAAAATGAATTATTAGGAAAGTACTGTAAAATTTATAGTTGTTACTTTTCTCTATAAAGCAGTGCATGTTATGTTAATAAAATGATTTTAGGAGCTGGACATAACTTTCCTAAATCAAAAATGTGCCTTTACCACATTGGTTGATTGGTGAGTGTTTTGTACAATGGCTTGTCTATATAATCAGATTGTATTTACCCTAATTAATGTCATCTGTCCTTGAATTATTGGTATATCGAAGGAAAAGGGTATAGGCATTATTCATAGAAGGAAAAGAGAGCAGTGTGTAAGAGTAGATGTAAATTTCAGATTTAACGAAAAAATATTCCGATAGCTAGTCGCCACGGCGTCCCATCATGTGTTCCGATCATAATTAGCATTTTATTACTTGAAGTATGTTGTCTTGTTGATTGTTTCAGGGTATTATTGTTCCTGAACTATTTATCTATTGAAATGTGATTAGTATAGTTATGAGTTTGGTGTTTAGAAAGGTAGCGGCGTCTGTATAGTTTATCAACGGAAACGGTTGTCTGAGGACATAAGCCTGGGCTAATAAGGGCTCGAGACCCACCGTAGTTGCTGACAGTTCTTGAGGATCTAGCAGAATCACCTGAAAGGCCTCACGGGCAAAAAGGAAGCCACATAAGGATGTTGACTGTCATTGCTATTTTATTGTGGCATAGTGGTTGAATAAAGATCCTCTGTAGCAGGGGGTTCCCAACTTGGGGTGCCCGCTCCCCCTCCTCCAGGGGGTGCGACAGAATGGGTTGTCTCCTTTACGTTGTCTCTGATGAGTTATCTCACTCTGCCATATGCCAGCGTTTCTGGAGCAGTGGCGGTGGGTGATTGTGTAGCGTAGATAGTGGTCACGTTGAAAGAGCTTCGTGTCTCATTCTCTGCAGTAAAAAAATAAATATATATCTGATCAAAAGAAGCAGTAAGAAATTAGCCATTGAATTTTATGTTCACAGTTGGTATTGATATTAGTTTCAATTTTTTTGTGTAAATTAAAATCTAAGGTGCCTTTCTTACCTTCAGCCTCATTATTGCCCTTCTTACCTCTCTTTTTGCTATAGGCCCATGCACTAATATGCTCTTCCTTCCCTCCTCCATACCCATGCATATAACAGCTGCCTCCCCTTCTCCCACATTCATCAGTTCTTCAAAATACTCTTTCCATCTTCCTTTCAATTCCTCCTTTTGATTCAGCAACTCCCCTTCCTTACTTCTCACTTTAGCATTTCCACTCTTACATCCACTTCTTTCATTTTTCACCTCCTTCCAGGATAGTTTCTTATCCCAAAACTTTTCAGTTGTTTCCAAAATCTTCATCTACTTTTCCCAGCTTTCCTCTATCAGCTTCTTTACATTCAAATCGATATTTTGTATTTTTCCCTCCTCTGCTGAACTTCCACTGGTACATTCCTATCGAGCAATCTACCATATTCGTTTTCCTCCTCTTTCACAGCACTTCTAATCTCTTCTTTCCACCATGCATTGCCCTTTTTAGTTGTATATCTCACTACCTTGTATCCAGCTACTAATTCTACAGCCTCTACTAGTATTTCTCTAAACATTTTAAACACCTCCTTCACACATGCCTGCACCCCAACATTCACTGATTTTCCATCAAGCTTTCAGTTACCTTCCCTTCATAGTCTTCCCTGCACTTTTTCTGATTCATCATCTCGCTTGCCAACACTTTTACCTCCATTTTTCCTTACGCCATACCTCCACTTCTCTCTGATCCTCATCAAGCTATCATAAACTTTAAATATCATGGTCAAGGTATCACACATTTTGAAAATCATGGTCAAACTGTTACACACTTTAAAAATCATGTTCAAGTTATTACATTTTGAAAATCGTGGTCAAACTGTTACACACTTTAATTATCATGTTCAAGTTACCACATTTTTAAAATCATGTTCAAGTTATCACATTTTGAAAATCATTATCAAGCTATCACACTTTAAAGATCATGGCCAAGTCATCACACACTTTAAAAATCGTGGTCAAGCTATCAAATACTTTGATAGTCATGTTTGTTAAACTTTGATAATCATAAAATTATCAAACCTTGAAATTCATGGTCAAGCTGTCAGATATCATGATCACCCTGTCAGACACTAAAAATCATGGTCAAGTTAATATACTTTTTTAAGAATATGATCAAGCTATCATAAACTTTAAACATCATGGCTATCACTCTCAAAATCATGAACAATCTATCACACTGAAAATCATGGTCAAATATCACACTTTAAAAATCATGGTCAAGCTATCATACTTTGAAAATCATGTTAAAACTGTCATAGAATTTGAAGATCTTGGTCAAGCTATCACACGTTTAGTAAATCATGGGCAGGTGTCACACAAATCAAAAATCATGGTGAAGCAATCACACACTGAAAATCGAGATCAAGCGATCACACCACTACCAATTCCGTAGGTGAATTTATATATTGAAACGAAAATCGGCACAAAACGAAAAACAGTAAATGTCAAATCACAGGATAAACGAAAATTCCCTCATAGTCTATGACAAATTACACCAGAGTCCTACCGTATAGCTCCCTCGTTATAATTACCTTGAATTGTAATACTTGTATTGTTGAGTTTTCTAGTTATAAAAGCCTTAGGTCAATTCATCCATCGAAATAGCATTTGCTTAGATTGGTGATTGTACCATTTTCCACATCAAATACAAATAGCCCCACCCCCGTTCCCCTCCCCATTTTCCTGACAAATACTCTAAATTCCTACAGTAGATACATGTCCTTGCTACCATTATCGAAAATTGCATGACATTTTACCGCAGAATGTTCCAGCTATGATAGTCCAATTCGGCTCCAGCGAAATTCTATTTGGTTAATTGGTGATTCAGTTGGTATTTCTTTGTATTGTTACAGAAAATGGGGAAATTTTCATGTATCCCGTGTTAGATATAACATCTGCTCTAATATTTAGATTTTTGGGTTGACGTTGGTTTGGTGTTACTCAAAAATTAGGTACTTTGGAGTAAAATCAAAGCACTATGTTGTTGGGGTTGGGTGACAATTTGATCGTGATTTTCAGTATCATAGCGTGACCATGATTTTCAAAGTGTGTGATAATCAAAGCTTGACCATAACTTTCATAGTGATATCTTAACCATAATTATTTGTTTGATAGCTTGATTGCAGTGCTTCCAAACATATTAATTCCTTAGCTTCCAAAGGCTGAGGTACCATTTGCTCTCGCATCACATAACACGATGTAACGTGATGTTTATTCTTTAGGGCCACGTGCGAGATTCTATGTATCTAAGGGGCAAAGCTTAAAAGTGAGGAGAGAGATGCAAAAGTACTTTCTGTGAATACGCCACTTGCATAAGTTCCTGTTAATCTTCTTTATAATTCAGCTACACTCCGGTTACAGTGTATCTTATTCACACTTGTCTAACCCTTCTTTCAAATGACTTCACTCGGACCACAGTTACTTTAGGGTAAAATCGTCCCATAGATCAACTACTGTTTGAGTAAATATATGTACTCTAAATTTCAGTCTTGGTCTGTGTTTGGATATCTCGTCATTATTTGTGGTAAAGTGTCTTATTTCAATTATTCGCCATGGTACAATATTTTGAGTGAATCCATCATATCCTTCCACAACCATCGGTCTGACAAAGTTTAGAACAAAAGCTTTCAGTCCCTCCTCAACTCTCTGACTATGGAACCAGTGTGGTGACTTTTGTGTCTTCAGTCATAATTTGTGCGCGACAAAATCACACGTGGTGCGTATATTTCACTAAAGACTTGTACTGTTCGTGTCTGAAGTTCTCGTTCCTCGTAACAGTGAATGCGATGTTAACGTTTTATGAGACAAAATTTTCAAGGTTTAATTCATTGCCTATAAGCACTAATATTTTTCCTTTCCAATTTACTCCCTTCCCTTCGTGCTGTACCAATAATCACTTGTTTTTAACGATCATATCCGATCATTCTTTGAAGTAGTCTCTTTTGCTTCATCCATTACCACGTTCTTCCTCGCAGATTAATTTGATAAGAGTCGCTCATATGAAGTCTCTCTATCGGACTCATTCTCAAACTATACCATCTTGATTTTGTATCTCTGCAACTGTATACTTTCTATCATCTTATTTAGTACTTTTTTCTTCTGAGTTCATTTGCATCCATCTTAATCATGTGCAACAATCTTTTAAACATGTATTTAACGCTATATCCTTGGCTTTGTGCCCTCCAATCGTGATTGTTACCTGAACTGCCAAACTCTGTCATACCAGAACAGAGAGGTCATTCCAAAAGAAAATTTGTCACACGTTAAGAGAATGGATATTCTTGACCCTTATACGAGTAGATGAAACTGGATATAGTGTCTGATTCACGGGAGAAAATACTTTCAGAAGTTCCTTTCACTTCTAAATCTTGCAAGATTTTCTAAAGACGTTCAAAAATCAGGTTCAGTGCGGTGTAAAATTTAGAGTTCAGTCAAGAACATATCTCTAATATGTTAATTGCGGTCTAGCAACACCCTTGTACTCAAAGAATAACCCTTTAGAATACTTTTTTCTGAGATGGGATATTAATTTTTAAATATTCGAAAAAGCAGCGGGAAAAGGTCTATTCATAACTTGATTCAAATACCCGAGTGGAGTGGAGCCATGGACGGTGGTCGTGTGTGCGTGTGGAAGAGAGAACAGCGCGCCTTAGTTTGGTCAAGGAAATAGAGCAATGAAGAATTCCTGCTTTTTTTATCAAAGACAGAGGTATGTGATATTGCTGATAACCAGGTTGATGTGTCCTAGGCCATCGATGGAATTGAGTGACAATATGTGGTTAATGATTGGCGCGCTTTTATATATGGTGTTCGTGCTAGGGTGGGTGAAAAGTAATGTAGTAGGTAAAGGACATTTTTGTATGTCAGTGAAACATAATTACCGGTACACGTTGATAGTTTTAGCACTAAAGAATTGTTGGTTACCTTTCCAATTACATTTAAGAGAACTGGCTCAAGTTGCGAGGATAATAGTTCTTTGATGGCTACTTGTATTGAACTTGTGGCTGCCTTACCAAGAAAGAATTGGGAAATTTTGTGGATATTTTAATAGTTTGTGGTTGATGTATACCTAGGTAAGCATTTAGCTAATGGGTGCATATTTACAACTTGACATACCGTACAACTGGAAAAGTTGTTGAAAGCCAAATGGCTTTCAGAAGAACCCACTTTAAATTTTGTGATGTCCTACAATGTAGATATTATACTAACAAGTGTGTGTGCCTCCACATTCTGGTAAAGTTTTAGCGTAGATGCACCTCAAAAATAATTGGGATGTGAAAGAAATGTATATCGACTAACCACTTATACGTATTGGGAGTGTAATAAACCAGGGGAACGTGATTTGGATTACATTTCATTGCACAGTACGTAGATGGTGGGGAGGGATTTGATTATCAGGGAAAACTTGGTGCCATAGATGAGGGAAAGATTTCTGAAAATCAACAGAACTTACAAAAACACAAGGAAATTTTCCCAAGGAACTTAAATGTACTGTATGTATGTTAACATCTTGAGGGAATTAGTGTTATGATTTTTTTTTCAGTTGTGTGGAAGTTTAACAGTTTTATTTCCTCTAGTCACATGTAACCATTATAAAGAATAAAGATCATTGTACTTGGTATATATCAACTATAATACTGAATATTAAGTTAAATCTTAGCCCCAAAGTGATGTTCATTGAGGTTTTCTCTTTTTTATTGTTTTGGACATCCAGCGAATTTTCTTTGGTTTGATTTGAATTGTTTATCATTTGGTTTTTGATATCTGAATAATCTGACTTTTATTTGCATCACAGGCAGGTGGATGTACAATGTTTTCTTAGGTTCTTTTGGTGTTTAATAGTGTTCTGTTTACTAGTACCTCACATATTTTACCAGATTGTAGCTCGTCATGCTCCCCTTATCTAAATCACTCATACCAGGTTTAAGGAATCCACTGATATACATTTAACCCAAGTCCATTCCTTGAGTTATTTATGTGGTACCCATAAACTGGAGCTTTACTCATGTCTTTATTCATACCTCAATATTTGATGAGTAATAGATTGAAGGGGTAAAGGAGCTAATCAAAAGTAATATTAGTGTATCCTTAAATTGTTTGGCAATGAAAGTATATTTTGTGGAAAATAAATTAAGTTGTTAACAACTGCCGCCCAGGGTGGTACTACCGTCCTGACTGAGGAGTGTTAAAGTGGTGCTCAGAACCATCCTACACTCTCCATGTCAGGATTGCTGGTCTTACTTCCTGTCTCATCAAAATGAGACTACTGGGCTAGTCCTGCCATCTTCTTACAAGCACCACACACTTAATCATACCTTGCTTATTATTATTACTTTTTTCACATAAGTACTCTTGCCAATTCCTATCCGCTCTAACATTTATA
>JAYMFT010371562.1:0-21568 GCA_038088735.1 Panulirus argus
GTGTGAGTTGCCAGCCAGTTTTGAGGTGTGAGTTGCCCGCCAGTTCTTAGGTGTAAGCTGGCATCCAGTTATGAGGTGTGAGTTGTCCGCCAGTTATGAGGTGTGAGTTGCCAGCCAGTTATGAGGTGTGAATTGCCAGCGATTTATGAGGTGTGAGTTCCCAACCACTTATGAGGTGTGAGTTGTCAGCCACTTATGAGGTGTGAGTTGCCCGCCAGTTATGAGGTGCTAGTTGCCAGCCAGTTATGAGGTGTGAATTGCCAGCCAGTTATGAGGTGTGAGTTGCCAGCCAGTTATGAGGTATGAGTTGCCAGCCAGTTATGAGGTGTAAGTTGTCCGCTAGTTATGAGGTGTGAGTTGCCAACCAGTTATAAGGTGTGAGTTGACCGCCAGTTATGAGGCGTGAGTTGCCAGCTGGTAAGAAGGTGTGAGTTGCTAACCAGTTTTGAGGTGTGAGTTGCCAGCCAGTTATGAGGTGTGAGTTGCCAGCCGGTAGTGAAGTGTAAGTTGCCCGCCAGTTATGAGGTGTGAGTTGCCCACCAGTTATGAGGTGTGAGTTGCCCACCAGTTATGAGGTGTGAGTTGCCATCCAGTTATGAGGTGTGAATTGCCAGCCAGTTATGAGGTGTGAATTGCCAGCCACCTATGAGGTGTGAATTGCCAGCCACTTATGAGGTGTGAGTTGCCCGCCAGTTATGAGGTGTGGGTTGTCAGCCAGTTTTGAGGTGTGAGTTGCTAGCCGGTAATAAGGTGTGAGTTGCCAACCAGTTTTGAGGTGCGTTGCCAACCTGTTATGAGGTGTGAGTTGCCAGCCAGTTATGAGGAGTTAGTTGCCAGCCAGGTATGAGGTGTGAGTTGTCCGCCAGTTATGAGGTGTGAGTTGCCAGCCAGTTATGAGGTGTGAGTTGCCAACCAGTTATGAGTTGTGAGTTGACCGTCAGTTATGAGGTGTGAGTTGCCAGCGGGTGATGAGGTGTAAGTTGCCAGCTAGTTATGAGGTGTGAGTTGCCAGCGTTATAAAGTGTGAGTTACCAGCCACTTATGAGGTGTGAGTTGCCCACCAGTGATGAGGTGTGAGTTGCCAGCCGGTAATAAGGTGTGAGTTGCCAGCCGGTAATAAGGTGGGAGTTACCAACCAGTTTTGAGGTGTGAGTTGCCAGCCAGTTATGAGGTGTGAGTTGCCAGCCGGTAGTGAGGTGTAAGTTGCCCTCCAGTTATGAGGTGTGAGTTGCCAGCCACTTATGAGGTGTGAGTTGCCCGCCAGTTATGAGGTGTGAGTTGCCAACCAGTTATGAGGTGTGAATTACCAGCCAGTCATGAGGTGTGAATTGCCAGCTACCTATGAGGTGTGAGTTGCCAGCCACTTATGAGGTGTGAGTTGCTCGCCAGTTATGAGGTGCGGGTTGCCAGCTTGTTATGAGGTGTGTTGTCAACCGGTAATAAAGTGTGAGTTGCCAACCAATTATGAGGTGTGAGTTGCCAGCCAGTTATGAGATATGAGTTGCCAGCCAGTTATGAGGTGTGAGTTGCCAGTCAGTTATGAGTTGTGAGTTGCCAGCCACTTATGAGGTGTCAGTTGCCCGCCAGTTATGAGGTGCGGTTTGCCAGCCTGTTATGAGGTGTGTTGTCAGCCGGTAAAGTGTGAGCCGCCAAACAATTATGAGGTGTGAGTTGCCAACCAGTTATGAGATGTGAGTTGCCACCCAGTTATGAGGTGTGAGTTGCCCGCCAGTTATGAGGTGTGAGATGACCGCCAGTTTTGAGGTGTGAATTGCCAGCCAGTTATGAGGTGTAAATTGCCCGCCAGTTATGAGGTGTGAGTTACCAACCACTTAGGAGGTGTGAGTTGCCAGCCGCTTATGAGGTGTGAGTTGCTAGCCGCTTATGAGGTGTGAGTTGCCACACACTTATGAGGTGCCAGTTGCCACACAATTAAGAGGTGTGAGTTGCCAGCCACTTATGAGGTGTGAGGTGACCGCCACTTATGAGGTGTGAGTTTCCAACTAGTTATGAGGTGTGAGTTTCCAACTAGTTATGAGGTGTGAGTTGCCAGCCAGTTCTGAGGTGTGAGTTGCTAGCCAGTTATGAGGTGTGAGTTGCCAGCCAGTTATAAGGTGCGAGTTGCCAGCCAGTTATGAGGCGTGAGTTGCCAGCCAGTTTTGAAGTGCGAGTTGCCCGCCAGTTATGAGATGTGGGTTGCCAGCCAGTTATGAGGTGTGAGTTGCCAACCGGTAATGAGGTGTGGGTTGAAAACCAGCTATGAGGTGTGAGTTGCCAGCCAGTTATGAGGTGTGAGTCGTCAGCCAGTTATGAGGTGTGAGTTACCAGCCAGTTATGGTTTGAGTTGCCAGCCATTTATGAGGTGTGAGTTGCCAGCCTGTAATGAGGTGTGAGTTCCCGGCCAGAAATGAGGTGGAAAATGATGTTCTGTTGGCTACTGTTCCACTGGAAGTTGCACAGCGCAACACAAATGGAACTCAAAAGTCAGGTCATTTCACAGCCTCCCGCCGGCTGACCTAAAAATTCTCTTCCATAATAAATTTATTTCTCGCCCGTTCTAAAGTTCGTAATTTTCAGCCAGTCAGTTATTTTCTTCCATATTGTATTATTCTTAACCATGAATTATATTATGATATGAAATTTATCTTCGTCCTGACGCTATTCATAACTTCTCAGTAAATTTAGAGACCTATGTCAGAAATAAATGGTTATACAAATGTATGTGTTGAGTTCAGACCCGAGCCTGATATAACTGGTGGCAAGACAGTCAGTCCCCTGGTGTTGACTGGTGGTAAGACAGTCAACACCCCACCCCGTGTTGACATGACTGGTGGTAACACTGTCGCTCCCCTGGCGTTGATGTGACTGTTGGAAACACAGTCACTCTTCTGGTGTTAACATAACGTGATAACACAGGCAGTTCCTTGGTGTTGACATGACTGATGGTAACAGAGTCAGTCTCCTGGTACTGGCATGACTGGTTGTAACATTGTCATTTCCTTAGGACTGACATGACTGATGACAACAAAGACAGTCCCCTGGTTTGAAATTACTGCTAGCAACACAGTCAGTTTTATTTTGTTGACATGACTGGTGATAACACAATCTATCCCCTTGAGTTGACATGACTGGCTGTGAAAGTCAGTTCTCTGATGTTGACATGACTGACTGTAACAAAGTCAGTTTTCTAGTGTTGACATGACTGATGATTATAGAGTCAGTCCCGTAGCGTTGACACGATTGGTGGTGACATACAGTTCCCTGGTATAGACATGACTGGTAGTAATACAATTAGTCCCATTGTATTGACATGTCTGGTGGTAACCCGCTCAGCTTCGTAGTGTTGACATGACTGATGGTAACATAGTGTCCTTGTGCTGACATAACTGGTGATAACACAGTCAGATCTCTAGGTTTAACGTGACTGGCAATAACACAGTCAGTTCCATGGTGCTGACAATAATCGTGGTAACACAGTCCCCTGGTGTTGTCATGACTGATGGTAACACAGTCACTCCTATGGTGTTAACATTACTGGTGGTGACACAGTCATTTCCTTGGTGTTGATGTAACTGGTGATAACACAGTCACTTCCCTGCTATTGACAATACAGGTGATAACACAGTCACTCCCCTTGTGTTGACATGACAGGTGGCAACAAAGTCGTTCCCTAGGTGTTGACATGACTGGTGGTAGCAGTCACTCCCCTGATGTTGACATGACTGGTGGTAACACGGTCACTACCTGGTGTTGAGAGGACTGGTGGTAACACAGTTATGCCCCTAGTGTTAACATAACTGGTGGCATCTCTGCCATTAACCTCCTCATATACCATATAACAAAAAGCATTTACACGATCACTTTCCGATTGGTATATATGTGTGTGTGTGTGTGTGTGCAGTAACTAATATCATACAGCCTTTTAGACTTCTGTGTTCTGTCCACATCTCTAATATCAGTTTATCACATCCTCCACTTCTCTTCTGCCATAGAAGTACTTCTTTACATCATTTCTTACAAGTTTCTTCTTTAATTTCATGTTATAGCTTTTGGTTGTTCTATCCCTGCATTTTCTAAGAACGGTTCAATATCTACGTCGTCAAGTTGGTTTAACAACTTAAATGTTGTCACCAGGTAATCCTCTATGCTTCTCACTTCCATGGTGGGCAAATTTCAAGCCTCTAACCTTTCCCTTAACTCGGCTGTCTTAAGGCGGATGCCATTAACTGTTACCCTCCTCTGGACCTTCTCTATTAGTTCTATGTGCTTCTTTAGCATGGAAACCGAACCTGAAAAGCATATTCTAATTCTGGCCCGATATAAGGATGTGAAAAGCTTGCTGAATATTTTCTTAACCATATACTTGAATGATATTCTTTTACTCGCCAGCAAATTATTTGCTACTTTACAATTCTCGTAACGTGGGACTCTGGCGACGAGTTAGGGACGATGTCACTTTCCAAGTCCCTCTTACATATTCCTGCAGCTTACTTCCTTCTCAATATTATTCATAGTGAGGCCCTTCTTTTATTATGTCCCATCCTCATTACTTTACGGCATTCAATAGGGTTGATTTCACCTACCATTTATCAGACCAGCTCTGAAATCTGTTTAGGTTCCGTTGTTAGTTGATGCTTTTTTACCTCCCCCATGACTATGGCAGCATTTGGAAGCATGCTCAGGTAGAAGTTAATTACATATGGCTAGTCATTCATATAGATGGTCCCAGGACAAACACCCTGAGGCACTCCACTAGTGACCTTAGCCAATTTCGAGAACTTTCCTCTGATATACGTCCTTTGTTCCTTTCCATTAAATATTACTTGCTGCTAACTAGACTCCATTGTGTTAGTCAAATGTTTTCTAGCGCTTCAAAAATAGACAATCTACCTAGCCATTATTTTTACGTGTGACATAATTCTGTTCCCTTTTGTCTCTCACTTAGATAGTTTTTCCTCTGCAGGAGGTATTCCGCTGGCTTCCTGATTGTCTTTTATAGACCCTTGCAGACCACACTCGTCAGGGAAACCAGTCTGTCTTTCAGCGTTTCCTCCGGTCTTTTCTTACTAACTAGTGTGACATTTGCCCTCATCCACTCCCTTGGCACTTTGCATTTTATCAAGCCACTTGTTGAACAGCATTTCGATTGATGTAGCTGGTGTATCTGCACACATCTTCAGCAAATATGAAAACCGCGAGTCTGACATGGGTCAAGACCTTTTAGTATTGTTTATTTTTTTCTCTAGCCATCACAGTGCGTCACAGACCTCTTCCCCATTCCATCTCACTGGTGCCGGAGCGATAGGCTTCTTCTGCAAAAACAATTTTGAACCAGTAATTCATCTTCTCGCATGTCCTTACATCATCCTCTATAACTCTACTCTCCGAATCCTATCGCCAAATTCGCTGATTTTAACTGCCAGTTTAATCCGCCACATTATTCTAAAACTTTTCCCTTACCCGTTTTTTTATACTGTTATACTCGCGTCTTGCTCGCTCATATTTATACTGCTATACTCGTCTTTTGTTCTCTGTTACTTTGTAATAGAGATGGTGGATATTCCGCTTACATCTTGGTCACGGTACATCTTATTTGGAGCCACTCCTCCCTCCTAACCCCTTCTTCTGTATATAAGGCTAAAGGTACCCACGTTCCTACAACCTTCATTGTAAATTTCACAATACCTTTCACCCCAGTGCCCTGTTTCCTGGCTGCTGAACTCCATTTCACAGTTTAATCTACCATAGAAATTGTCGAGTTCTGTATAAAGTCCACAATTGTATTTCCTCTTTAACTCGGGCTCCGCCTCTGCTCTTTTTTCTGACGTCATTCACTACATACTCATACTGAAGCATTAAATGATTATTTTTTCCCAGCTGGTGTATATCATAATATTCTTAACATCCACGGTAATATATTTGAAGTTCAGGTTTAGCATTAATGATGTATCAGTCTCTCTCTTCCTATTATACTCTTCCTGTGTGCACTCTGAGAACTTGTCTCCTATAATACCTTTGTCCATGAAGATCCAAATTACCCTAGTCTGTCTCTTCATGACTGGTTTCCCCTATTATCAATATCTTACCGTCTATAAGAAATGCTGCTTCATCCCACCACACTATCTTAGTCATTTTCTAACCATAACGTAGCAGGATGCCGCGTGCGTCCAGATCCCTCACAACCAGCTAATCTTTACCCTTTTTCCTCCATATTGATCCCTCTACGTCCACACTAGTGCACCACGTCAGCGACCGCCCTCATCCAACTAATTACCTCGGGTGAAAGGGACGTAAAGGATACCAGAGGGCATTATTCTAAGGTGTGAGGGAGACAGCAAGAAGAGCAGAAACTGTAACAGAACATTGAACATGTCTACCCCTCACAGCCCGTAATGTGTACAGCACACAGCAGGAAGCGGTAGCAGAACATAGAACATGTCTCCCCGTGGCAACAGCGCACAGCAGCAAGAGGTAGCACAATATAAAAAATGCCTTCTACTTACAGCAGTTCCTCACCAGTCACCTATCTGTTGCCACCAGTCCACCAGTTACTGTCCCTACCAGATGTCACTCATTCCTTTATCTATACGCTTATCTATCTTTGCTTTTTACCCTAGACATTTGCCAGAGTCCCACATCAGGAGAATATTAAGGAGACAAACTGTCTGCTGACAAAAATTAGAACAGTTCCCAAGTATATGAGTAAAAAGACATTCAGCAGGCTGTTCAGTTCCTACATAAGGCCAAAAGTAAAATGTGCTTTTCAGGTTTGGTCACCGCACTTAAATAAGCGCGAAGGACAAGAGAAGATCCAGAACTGAGGCAACAAATTTGGTAACTGAATTACGATAGGTGCGTTATTGAGAAAAGCTAAGGGGCCTTAGATTTTGCCTATCATGGAAGAGAGAAGAGTGAGAAGTGACCTGATCACATTCTTTAAGTTTTTAAATCAGCTTGACGACGGAGATAGCAAACAGCTCTTTGAAAGATGCAAGGCTAAAACAATCAGAGGCCATCACATATTATTTAAGAAGATTCTTGTAAGGAAGGATTTGATGAAGTACTTTTATAGTATACGGGTTGTGGATGAATGGAATAAACGGAGTGAGGACAGAGGATGTGCGGATAACAGACAGAAGTTTAAAAAGTTATTTGATTTTAGGAATTAGGGATGATTCAAAAGACGGGGTCTCGCAATTGTAAAACTCCATCCCCATTCAGTGCAAATAGGTGATTATGAATAGATATTTACACACGCACACACACACACGCACCGGGCTTAATTTGTGTTTGTGTGTGTGTGTGTGTGTGTGTGTGTGTGTGTGTGTGTGTGTGTGTAATTAATTACCTATTTGTAGTTACCTGTTTCTACTGCATTGGGAGGGATTTTACAATCGTGGGGCTCTGTTTCTTGAACGTTCCCTGCTATTGTACATCTTAAATCTATATATACTGTCTGCCATAACCATGTCCTCAGTCAGTCTGTTCCATTCATCCACCACTCTTATACTACAAAACTATTTTTTTATATCTTTGGCAATTTTCATATTTCATTTCATGTTATGTCCTCTGGTTGCCCTATACCTACATCTCTCGAAGAACTCTTCCATGTCCATGTCATCGATCTGTTTTAGAATCTTGAGGGTTGTCATCAGGTCTCCCTTCACTCTTCTCTCTTTCAAGGTGGTCAGATTTAAAGCCTCCAGCCTTTCCCTGTAGCTCGGCTTTCTTAATTCTGGTAACATCTTTGTTGCCCTGTTCCGGAAGTTCTATATGAGCTCTTTGTGCTCCTGTCGGTGCATTGAACAAACCTGATAAACATATTCTGGTTTTGGCCTTTTGGAGAATATGAAGAGTTTGCTAGATATTTCCTTTTCCATATACTTGAAAGCTATTTTGATATTTGCTAGCAGATTGTCTCCTCAATTATTCTCCTAATATGGGAGTCTGACAACAGGTTGGGAATGATGTTATTTCCCAAGTCCTTCTCATAATCAGAATCCTGAACTTCATTTCCTGAAAGATGATGATCATGATGAGGCCTTCTTTCACTTTGCCCTATCCTCATTACTGTACATTTGCTTAGGTTGAATTTCAAACAATGTATCAGACAATCCTTGAAGTCTGCTTCGGTCCCCTTGTAAACTGATGCAATCCTTCTCACTTTGTACTTCGCCCATGACCTTTGTATCATCTGCAAACATATTCAAGTAGGAGTTCATACCTTTAGGTAAATCATTTACATAGATCAAGAAGAGTAAAGGACCCAGAACCCTGTGGCACCCAGTTGGACACCTCGACCCATTTGGAGAAGGCTCATCTGACATGCGTCCTCTGTTCCAGTCCACTGAGATAATTCTCTGTCCATCGAAACAATAATAGCGGGTAGGGAGGAGAGGCAGAAGCTGTTTCTGGGTCTGTCGAACAGAACCCGAACAAAGAATGATGCAGTGAAAAAGGGACTTGAAGACTTTGAAACAAAGGGATACAGAAAATCAAATGAAGTTGTAGAGAGAATAATAAGGCACTGTTAGAGACAGAACAATCAGGGATATCTATGGTCCAGTGGATACAAGAATTAAGAGAATACAGGATACACAGGAACTATGCCTGTTGGTAAAATAAGGTTCTAGAGTTAACCAGAAACATGGAGGTTAATGAATTAACGCTAATTGATTTGGCAGAAAAATGGGTGGCACCGAAATTAGGTAGATAGTGAAGCAGGAAGCTGATCTTCGTAAATCACTGTTGATTTCTTGGACTGGGAAAAATATGTATTCCGAAGAGCAAAGGCTGAAGAAGGAAAGAATGCTAACTAAAATAACTCTTTGAGGCTGTAGACCTGCCAAACGCTGATCTTATCACAAAACAGATGAGAACTGATGGATATTGTCTGGACGTAAGGAGACGGTCATTAATGGCTGCTTTCGAATTAGAGTCACGTAACCAGGAGGTGCTTAGGGACGCTAAGAAACTTAGAGACAAGGAGGAATTCAGTAGGGTCTTCGTCAGAGCTGGTAAGCCAAGGAAAGAGACAAGGAGTGAGAAGCAAAAAATGCAGAGCTAAGGAATGTCAAGTGACGGACTAGTGGCAAATGGTGAAGAGCTGGAATTCAAGGAGCGTGTTAGGAAAAATGCATATGATATTGCTGGAGCTGTGGAGACAAAATTCACTGCAGAGATAAGATCTCACCTGTTTTGTCCAGTGGAAGATGGCTCGTCCACACGATACATAATGGGATGAATAACTATAGGAAAGAAGTGCACAGTGGTGTTGATGACAAAAGTACATGAAGCAGAAAGAACAAACACATATCAGATATAATAGAATACTAATGATAGGAAATTTCAGTTATAAAGAGGTAGAATGGAGAAATTTGGGTTCTCGTAGGGCCATAAACTCTTAAAGTGTGAAAATTTCATAAACCAGCAGGTCATTGAATACATTAGGATAAGAGGGACTGATACACCGTCATTACTAGATCTTATCTTCACACTAAGTAAGATGGATATTAGAAAAAAGAAAATCATATACGATACGTCACCTGGAAAAGTGTTCCTGTAATACTCCAGTTTGATTATGTGGTAAATAAGGACGTAAAAAGAGCAGAGATGAAAGCACGCTCAAATAGGAGCTATGTTCGTGGAATCTACACAAAATTCAACAATTTCTATGGTAACATAATCTTGGAAATGGAGTTCCATAGCCAGGATCCAGGATATTCTGGTGAAAGTTTCAGTGAAATTTACAATAAAGGAGTAGGGTTATGGATAACTTATGCCTTAAATACAGAGGAAGTTTGAGAAGGAAGAGTGTCTCAATAAAAGAAGTGAAAAAGCGATGCACTGAGGTGAGCATATAGCGGGTACTCAAGCCAGCAAGCATTTATCAGGTGAAACGGACCACGAAACGAGTATAACAGGATTATAAAGGAGGAACCGAGAAACCTAGAAATGAAATGTGGACATGGCGAGTGATTATCCAAGACTTTTCCATAAATCTATCAGGAGTAAAGAGTCCGTTAAAGAGAAGATCCACCACTGAGGTGGAATGGGAGAGAGGTGTTGGAAACTACTGAAATGACTAGAGAAGACGAATGGAGTACTGAAGGGTCTCAACCCATATAAGGCTCATGGCTCTGATGAAACCTGTCTGTATGTGCTGAAGATGTGTGCAGTAACTCGACAAACCGCTGTAAATGTTCATCATGTCGCTGGAAACAGAGTGCCAAAGTGCTGGAAGAGGGTAAACGTCATAATTCTGTATCAAAAAGGGGACCGGGAGGAGGTGTTGAACTACAGACAGATCATTCTGAAGACTGTGGTCTGTAATGTACTGGAATAGATGATCAGAGAGCAAATGGGCGATTTCCCACAAACTCAGGGAAAAGAGGTTATGTGCGAAAAACCTCTTAGGCATCTGCGAGAGAAAAGTCTGTGTTTTACACAAAAGAAAAAGTTTTGGATTTTCTGCATTGGACTGCCAGAAGATATCTGACACCTTATCACACCGGGAGGCTGGTAAAGAATCTGAATCTTCAGGCAGGAGTAAGGGAGAGACTTCTTCGATGAATTCATGATTATCTCACTGGAAGGGAACAAAGGACGCGCGTCACAGGGGCCTTCTCGAAATGGGATAAAGTCAACAGTGAAACGCCGCAGGAGTCTATCCTGGGACCGTTGCTCTTCTTGAGCTATGTAAATGACCTGCCAGAGTGACTGTATTTCTTACTAGATGCTGTCAGTTGGTGTCAAGGTCATGAGGAAAATGGAAAGCGAAGAGGGTTGCATCAACCTACAATGGGACATAGGAAAACATTAAAGTTGGTCCGAGTCGTAGTTGATGAAATTCAACCCTAGTAAGTATAAATCACTAAGGATGGGACACAGTGAAAGATATGAACGTCATCTTGCAGGAAAATTAAGTTATAGGAATCTATGTGGTGAGAGATTTGACACTATACATCGTATCTAACCTATTGCCAGAGTCGCACACGAGGAGAATAGGAAAAGATACAAACTGCTTGGTAGGAAGTATTGGAATAGGATTCATGCATATGGATAAGGAATCGTTCAGCAAGCTGTTCACGTCCTATATTAGGCGAAAACAATGCTATGCCTCTCACTTTTGATCATCGCACTTAAAGAAGTATAAAGAACTAATAGAGAGGGTCCAGAGGAAAGCAATAGAGATGGCACCAGAATGATGAGACCACAACTCCACAATAAGATTAAATACTTAAAGTTGCCCATTATGTCAGAAGAGTGAGGCGTGACCTGATCACACATAACCTTTATGTTTCTGAGCCAGTTTGACGACGTCAACAGTTAACAGTTCTTCGAAAGATACAAGAATAGAATAACTAGAGCCATAGCAGGACATTAACAAGAAATTTGTACGATTAGATATAAAAGAATTCGTTCTGTAGTAGAAGACTATTGATTGATTGATTGAATGAAATAAATGACTAAAGAAAGTGAATTATCAAATTCTGGGTGAGGACACCTCACAAAAATTTAAAAGCTGTATAGTAAAGAAATTTCAAAAGTTGGGAGCCATATGATATAAAACTCCTCAGTACGAATAGGTATTACAGATGGATGATTACACACACACACACACACACACTCAGAGTAGAAGTGAGGATTAAAAAGTACAGAGTACATGAGATCGGTTCTTGTTGGTTAAAAAGATTTTAGATATAACGAGGAACATGGGGGCTGACAAGTCTAATGCTGATGGACTTGACAGAAAAGTGGGCAACACCGGAATTAGGTAGACTGGCGAAGCAGGAGGCTTAGAGACGTAAACCACTGATGAGTTTAGGACTGGAAGAAGACCATATTCCTGATAAAGAAGATAAGGTGAAGAAGGAAGGAATGCTGATTAAAAATGATTCCTTAGGGCTCTATTTACGCCATGCCCGGTTTTTGCAATAAAAGAAACAAGGAAAATGAGTGGATATAGTCAGGACATAAGAGAACGACCAGTAATGGTAACACTTGCATTAGTCATGTAACCAGGAGGTGCAAAGGGAGGCAAGGAAACTTAGAAACAAGTAGAAATTTACTGGCGTCGTCATCAGAGGTGACAGAACAAGGGAAAAGAAAGACAGAAGCAAGGAAATCAGTCAGAAGGCTGTAAGCTGGGATTGGCAAATGAAGCAAGAGGACGGAACACCCTCACACGTGCCACAGAGAGCTTAGAAATGTTAAGTGATGAAATTTTCTCATTGGAAGTAACGTATGCGAATGCAGATGGACTAATAGCAAATGGCAGAGCTGGACTTTAAGGTTTGTTTAGGAAAATGGACCTAATATTGTTGGAGTTGTGGAGACAATAATTATTAGAGAGAGATCTCACTTCTTCTGTCCAGAGGGATATTTGTCAGTAAGGAGAGAAGGTGGACACAAAGTAGGAAAGGATTGGCCCTCTTGATAACAGAAAGTTTAAGTCCAGGAAATGCTGGTAGAGAGAGCCCATTCTAACAATAGAAGATGGGAAAGGTAACTATAGGAAGGAAGTGCATTTTAGTGGTGATAGTATATTACCATCTGAAGAATTCTAACGAACCGAAATGAATATACTGTGATAACAGGAGAGAAACAATTAGGTTGGTATATTAAGCAGTAAAACACCCATATCTCAGAAATGGTAAAGTGCAAATAATTTGGGGAATTCATTATCAGGAGAAATTTGGGTTCTCATGTAGACGAAGAGTCATGAAGACCCAAGTCTTCTGTGTAAATACGAGAAAATATCCCATACCACCACGTGAATGATTACTCTAGAATGAGAGGGACTGATACGCCATCATTACTAGTCGTTATCTTCACATACAGTAGCATAAAAACTGAGGAAATCGTACACGATGCACTAAATGGAAAAGATGATTATGTAATCCTTAAGTCTGATTATATGGTAAATGAGGATGTAAACAGACATGAGATAAGACCAAACTCAAAAAGGAGATATAATCGTAGAAACTACACAGAGCTAGAAAATGCCTGGGAAACATAGTTCAGTTGCCAGGACCTAGGGCATTGTGGTGGAAGGTTATGTGAAAATCACAATGAGAGAGTAAGAACGTGGGCTCTTTTAGCCTCAAATACAGAGAGAAGGTTGGGAAAGGAGGGTGAGTGGTGCCATAAAAAATGTAAAAGATATCAAAAAGCAAGGACGCTTCGTGATGTGCTGTAAAGAAGATATAGGTGGTACTCCAGCCAGGCAGCATTTATAAGGCATGATAGAGCAAGAAACGAGTATACCAGAAAGGAGGAACCGAGAAACTGTGAAAAGAATGTTGTGGAAGAGGCAGGGTATAGTCCAGAACATTTCCGCAAATTTCTCGTTCTTTTGAAGAAATTCAGTGGGAAGAGTTGTAAAGGATGACGTAAGGTTGTGCGAGGAACTGAACGACAAATTTAAAAGTATCTTCATAGTGAAAGACGCTACAGTCCCAGTACCAGTGAGATGTGGAGTGGATAGGAGGTAGAGGAAAACACTGAAATACAGTGAGAAGACATAAACCAGAATACGAAAGGGTCTTAACCCACAGAAGGCTACTGGTCCTGATGAAATTTCTCCATACACACTAGGATGTGTGCAGATACACTTGACAGATCACTTGAAATGTTTTTTATTTACTCCTTGAAATGTTTTTTTATCTACTACTCAAAAAAGTTTAAGTACCAAGGAAGTGGAAGTGAGCAAATGTCACACTTGTCTATGAATACGGGGGACCTGGAGGAGGCGCTGAACGACAGTGTGGTCTATAAAGTACTTGAAAAGATAGTCAGAAACCAAATGGATGGCTTCCTGTGAAGGAGAAGCTACGTAAGTGAGGGACAACATGGTTTTAGGGAAAGGTCACGCTTAACGAACCTCTTAGATTTCTTCGACAGAGTGAACTCTGTTTTAAACAAAGGAAAAGGCAATACGGATTAACTATATCTGGACTGCCAGAAAACAGTTGACACTGTGCCACATAGGAGGTTGGTAAAGAAGCTGGATCTCCAGGCAGGAATAAGGGGTAGATTCTTCAGTGGACAGAGCATCGCCTTAATAGAAGGGACCAAAGGACTTATGTCACAGGAGCTTTCCCGAAATGTGCGCGAGCTTCTGTCATGAGGCAATTCCTCTTCCTGATCTATGTAAATGACTCGCCAGAAGGATTGGACTCCAACTTGAGCAAGTTTGCGGATGATCCCAGGATCATGAGGGAAGTAAAAAGAGAGAAGGATTGCATCAACTTACAAGGGGACCTAGACAAAATCCAGAGTCGGTCTGATACATGACTGATAAAGTCAACCCGAGTAAATGTAAAGCAAGGGTTTAATATGAATGTTATCTTACGGGAAATAGAATGCAGGAATATGTGTGTAGGAGGGACTTCAGAACTGACATCTTGTTTCATCTGCTACCAGAGTCCCAGACCAGAAAAACAGTACAGGAGACAAACTGTCTATTGCCACATGTTAAAATAATACTCAGTTATATGGACAAGAAAATATCCTGCAAGCTATTCTAATCCTACAGTGAGCCAAAACTAAAATATGCTTCTCGGTTTTGGTCTCCGCACTTGAAGAAGGAGGACAACAAAGATGATATCGGAATAAAGAGATCTGAGTTACAGGGAAAGGTTGGAGACCTTACATTTGTCCACCATAGAAAAGAGAGGAAAGGGGAGTGACCTGATCACAAACTTAAAGTTTTTAGATCAGTTTGATGATGTAGATTGTGCACAGTTCCCAAAAGATGTAGGGATAGAACAATCAGAGGCTCTAACATGAAATTAAAGATGAACCTTGTTAGAATGTACGTATGTACAGAAGTATAAGAGTGGTGGATGAATTGTATACACTGAATAAGGATATGGTCATTGCGGACAGCATACAGAAGTTCAAAAAGTTGAATGATAGTAGAGATGGGGCCCCATGAGTGTAAAATTTCCTCTATGTACAATATGAATTTGTAATCACACACACACACACACACACACACACACACACACTCAAAAGATGTTGCCCCACGATTGTAAAACTCTCTTCCCGTGGAGTACAAATAGTTGAATACAAATAGATACTTATACAGAAGATACAGGCGGCACAGAAGCCTGTCAGTATTTCGATGCTTCAAGAATGCGAAAAATGAGAATAGTAAAATAAGGAAGAAAGATGAGGGAAATTTCATTTACGAAAAAACGTGGACTAGGCAAATATACGTCCAAAGCTATTCCATAAATTAACCACGAACAAATGTACAGCTAAAGATGATGATGAGGTTGCAGAAGTCAAAGGACAGGATTTTTGTGATGAGAGAATTTTTGAAGAGCTAAGTCCTAAGTTCCACAGTGTTTGTGGTCGCGGTGAAGGACTCCATAACCTCAGTACTTATAAAAGGGGATAAGGAAGAGGCCATGGAAAGCTTTGACAATGGTAGAAAAGACATAAGAAAGTTAACTGAGGAGGTCTTGATCCCAATGAAGCAAATGGTCTTAATGAAATCTCTCCTTATGTGCCAAAGGAGTGAGCCGAAACAATTGACAAGCCACATGAAAAGTGAAATACAACCGATGGAAGAGGATATGGCACCAGGAAGTGAAAGACGGCAAAATGTTATGCCTTACTTTTGAGAAAGGAGACCAATAAGATGGACTGAACTACAGACCAGTATCTCTTATGAGTACGGCATGTAAAACGTTTGAAGGAGTAATCGGAGTGCAAATTGGATGATTCCTTGCGAAAGAGGAAGTAAGTGAAAGGCCACATTCGTAGGTTTAGAGGGAAAGAGGTCATGAATAGTGAATTTTGATACATATTATAGAGTAAGCATTGGTGAGGATGTACGAGATAGGTGGGTGGATTGTGTGTTCGTTGGCCGTCATTCATGAAGCCAGAAAAGAACATAAATTTCAGACGGGGCTAAGAGGAAGACTCCTTCGGTAGATGGAAAAGTATCTTAGCACATGCGAGCACTGGATACACGTCAGAGATGCCTATTCGAAGTGGGTTGGAAGAAGGAATCACGTACCGCAGCGCACAGTCTTGGGGCAACTGTCATTATTCCTGATTTGTGTAATAAACTTGCTTAAAGGACAAGAATCATGCTTAGAATTACAATTTCTGAGGAGAGATCCAGAATCATGAGAGAGATAAGGTATGACTGTGATATCATGGGCTTAGAGTGGGACTTAGACAAGCTCCAGATTTAGTCATGTACATGGTTGGTGAAGTTCAACACGAGCAAATGCAAAATAATGAAATGGGATATAGCGTAAGGAGGACTCGATGTTACTAAAGCCTGCAGTCAAACAAACTACATGAATCCGTGTGAGTGAGACCTGAGTAGATATAGTATCTAAATTACCGCTAAAACGCCGCGTTAAGAGACTTGTTGAGAAGGCAAATTACTTGTTAGTAAATATCGAAATTACATTTGACTTCATAAATAAGAATATAATCCACAATGAGTTTACAGCAAATATCAGACCTAGATTACATAATGAACCCTAAGTTTGGTAAACTCAACTGAAGGAACAAAAGACCTAATAGAGAAGGTCTACTAGAAGCAAGAAGGACAGTATTCTGAATCCAATGCCGATGCCGAGAGGGAACGGTTCTTTGACAACGGTAAAGAAAGATTAGTGAAACGTCGCAATAAAACACTAAATAAGAGTTACGTTTGAATAGAATAAGCTTAATAATGAGACTGTGAATTCTGACAGCAATAAGAAATTCAGAGTTATACGAGAGATAAGAAAGATTAAGAGATGGCACCCCACGAGTGGAGAACTCCTTCGTATTGAACAAATAGATAATCACGGAATACACACACACACACCAGCAATTAGCATCACCCTGGTGGAATACTCTCATAACAATACACCCTCCTGTTCCAACACCCTGGCACCTCTCCATCATTTAACTTACATCAGTACATTGAGGGAATCTCTCTCTAACCACAGCCTCGTTCGCCCGCAGTAATTCTTGTGTATATGAATCTGTCATGCCATCTGAACGCGGAGGCATGAGGGATGCAAGAGGCTCCTGCGAAAAACGTCATGATTTGTCAGTGTTTCAGTCCTTTCACCTCATGAATAACGGCTAAGATTATCGCAATGAAGGCGCCCTCACTGGGGAACCTCTGTGGCTGAAGGGAGTCCCGCTCTGTTCCATGAAATGATTCTTCATACTAATTCTCCCAAATACAGTAATACTCCGGCAGTTACAAAACGGAGATCGCTGCAATCAACAGTAGGAAGCTGTGATAATTCTCCGCCGCCTCTCCACAATATAGTAATTACTTGAGAAGCTTCTGGGCCTCAGAGTTCATACGGCCACGGATTAAAGGGAACGTAATGCGAACGCTGGAGGCAGCATGGGAGCCTCACCGCTCAGAGGAGGTCGGGAAATCGGACGCGGTGGCGGTACGTAAATGGACAAACTGAGATAAAGAAGAAAAAATCAAGTCTGGTAATTGCTTCCCTCAGTAGTTTTAACAGATAAAAAAAAGGTGAAATGCGTATGATAAAGACATGAAAAGGAGAAAATGAAGAGAAAAATACTTCTAAGGAAAAACGAAAGAATGAAACAAGAAGCGAATCTTCCTGAATGTTTTTTTTTTTTTTTCATGTTGACGGCTCCAGTCACGGACAAAAGTCCACATCGAGGCCGGGCCCTAATTGAAATAAAAGAGGAAATTGTGAAAGGGGGGAAAACAGCTACCTCATCAGTTAACTCTTGTAACATCATTGCCACCTTTTCTGGCTATCCTTCACCGGTAACAAATAACGTCTTCTTAGATGCGTTAACAGACAATCATGTCAACTACCGGTCATTGTTGTATAACGGTCGCCTGAGTCAGTTCAATTTACCTTGTACCGGTTGACTGTCACCAGTGGCTCTTTACGCTTATGCCTGTTGGTTAACTGTTACCTGTGCCCATTAACGATCACTTCTGTCACTTAACAGTGACCGGTTTAGGTATATGGTCATTACTGTCGGTTAACAGTCATTGGCTTCGGTTGACGGGTCTGGGTAACAGTCGTATGCATTGGTTTGTCCTCATCTATGTCGTCCAAATGTCGCTAATGTCGCTTAATGATCATGTTTTGGCTTGCACTTGCTTGTTTATTAATGGTCCTCTGCGTTAGCTGAAAATCGTCAACATCTGATGGTGGTTAGTGAATAAGGGAGAAATTATGCCATTTTACAACAGAGAGACGCAACAGTATTTATCCCAAAAGAACAAGAGAATAGATCGCCATTGACAGCCACAGGTATACAACGTCTACCACATAAAGTACTGAAAGAAGGGAGGACGTTCTATTTATACAAGAGAAAGAAAATGGAATAAAGAAGAGCAACGGGACTGTAGGCTAATTCCAAAATCTATAATGATTATTTTCTAATTTCTACCGGAGTTTGGGCTTCCCTGATTCAATTTTCAAGTCGTTCGTTCAATTTACGGTATCAATTGTGTGCAGTGGAGCCTGGAGTTACGGCGCCGCCGTGCATCGCTGAGAGGGTTGCCGCCCGCTGGTACGTATACCAGGAGGCTGGAGGTGCACGGCAGGTGTGTGGGAAGGTTTGTGGACCTGCTGAGTATTGCAGGTGTGTGGATCCTGGTCGGAGTAATAGGTGTACGACACCTGGCCCTAAGCAGGTGCAACAGAACGTTTGTGGCCGATGGTACGTGTGGCAGGTATCTGTGGCTCCAGGAGAGTGTGAGGACCAGTCTGCGGTCCATGGGTAGTAGGGTAATAGGCTCAAGACTCGTAACAGGTGTGGTAGGAGGTTCGTGATGAGGGTGAATCTACACCATCCTTCCCCTCTCTCTCTCTCTCTCTCTCTCTCTCTCTCTCTCTCTCTCTCACATACACTTCCTGGAAATAATGTTAGGGGTCTATAGGTTTTAGTGGGAATAAAAGAACGTTTCTGACCCATGGAGACATTTTTAGCCGCTGGAAGGTGTTTTAGAAAGCTTCTGGTCACTAGCTGGTACATCGAAAAGGATATCGGTCCTGGTGGGGTTTCGTAAGGTGTTGTTTAAGGGTTATAGATCCTGGTCACAGTGGCAGAGGGACCGAAGTTCTTGATAGGTGTGACTGAAGGTTTATGGCTCTGAAACAGTATGTATGGAAGATTTGTGAAGCTAATGGGTTTCGTGGAAGAGAACTGACTCTTTCAAATCGGCGGAAGAACATTTGTTCTCAGTGTAAGGTGTGGCAGAAAATCATAATGAATCCTCGATACAATATCGCAAAAAGGATTTAAACGTATGCCGTAGATACGACACACAAGATGTCCTCTTAGTTTATAGATAGGTTATGACTCAGTGCTGGGAGTTATGCAGGGGTCAAACCCGCCTTTGATATGCAAGAGAGAGAGATTGCCAGCCCTGAGGTATGGTAAAGAGACGGTAATCTTTAGTAGGTATAAAACGGGTTTATCGCCACTACCAATCGCTGTAGACTGTAGCCGCCAGAGTGCATTACCATTATCGTCTCCCACAGCCTGTAGCCACCAGACCACTCTACCAACACCACCTCCCACATGCAGAGTTGAATGTATCGTCATCGAAGCGCTGCCACCATGATTGTTGGCTGGAGAATATCCTCCCTGTAAATCATGTATTTGTTGTACCCAAGACTTCCCTTCCCCTCTGACAGGAGGGAGACCCTATGGAACCCACCCCCCAGCTCACCTGATCCTCCCACGTCAATGTATTGTACCCACTGTATGCTCCATACTTGCCCCTACCTACCCCTAAGTATGTACGCTTCACCTATACTCTCATTGAAATGCTTTTTCAATGTATACCTAGACGATAAATGTTTTAAAACTAAAACTCCAGAGCTGTTACCATTACCATAAAACGGAGGTTTGCCTCTGATGAGGTGCTGGGCTGCAGGACCTCTTGTTATAAAAAAAATGATTCCATTGTTCGTTTATTTCATACGACTAGGTAGGTACAGAGAAAGTGGAGGGAAATCAGATAGCGTGGTAGGACCAGCAGGATAGCCAGGTGTCGTACTCTGTTTCGTGATTGTAGCGTGAAGAACGGTGATATAGGGAAGTAGGGTGGTGGCTACAGGTCGCTTCCTACATTAGTACTTCATATATCCTCCGGTATAATCAGGGAAGGGGCAGTGGAAGGGCTTGTGACAGTCACGTAAGATGGGGCCATTACCTTGGTAATTAAATCATGTAGGTACAATGCGGCGGCTCGTGAGACAGGAAGTACCGGTGTGTCCTTCATATATGCAACTAAAAAGAGACAACCTGGGACACACGATCCTGTAGTTTAGCGCAACAGTCACCTGTGCTGCAGTCAGAACGGCGGCCAGACCAAAGATCCGAATCGTGGCGTGACACAAGGTTCTGCATCGCCGAGACAGCCGTGGCCTCAGGTCCTGAGACAAAAATAATGTCAACGCAACCGGCAGCCAGCGTCTTTGACAGCATAGCTCAGGTCAGGAAGGACACTTGATCATGAACTCAACTTGTGAGATTTTTTTTTTTTATGTTGAAGACTCCAGTCACGGACAAAAGTCCACGTCAAGGCCGAGCCTTATTTGAAACATAGAGAGAATTATGAAACGGGAAGAGACAAGGGAAAGTATTTACGAATCTTGGAGGAAATGAAAAACCTGTCTTTCGAAGTGTGCCAGGTCATAGTTATTGGGAAAGACGTGAGAAGGTAGAGTTACAAAGCTTCGACGTATTGGGAAAGAAGCTGGTATCAAAACAGCCTACCCTTGGCGATGCCGATGGCCACACAATAACACAACAATCATGAGACCAGCAGCTTGCCGAGTATTGCGTAACGCTCACGATAGCCGCTTTTTCTATGAACTTTCATTACGAGAGAAAATGCTACTATGGGCTGCAGCAGGAGGCGCCTATGTACAAGGTAACAATTTTGGAGGTACGCAACAAAGTAAAAACTGGCGGTATGAGAAGAGAAGAATTGCCGATATATATATATATATATATATATATATATATATATATATATATATATATATATATATACCTAGGCATAGGGTATAAAGGATACTTCCCACGTATCCCACCTCGTGTCGTAGAAGGCGACTAAAGGGGTCGGCAGCGGGGGGCTGGAGACCCTCCCCTTCTTGTATTTCAATTTCTAAAAAGGGAAACAGAAGGATTCAGGCGGGGGGAGTGCTCATCCTCCTCGAAGGCTCACATTGGGATGTCAATGTGTGTGGGTGTAACCAAGATGAGAAGAAAGGGGAGATAAGTAGTATGTTTGAGGAAAGAAACCTGGATGTTTTGGCTCTGAGTGAAACGAAGCTCAAGGGAAAAAGGGAAGAATGGTTTGGAAAGGTCTTGAGAGTGAAGTCAGGGGTTGGTGAGAGGA
Source organism: Panulirus argus (assembly GCA_038088735.1). Lineage (NCBI taxonomy): Eukaryota > Metazoa > Arthropoda > Malacostraca > Decapoda > Palinuridae > Panulirus > Panulirus argus. The sequence continues at coordinate 21,389 of JAYMFT010371562.1, forward strand.
CAAGAGCTAAGGAAGGAGTAGTAATACTCCTGAAGCAGGAATTGTGGGAGTGTGTGATGGAGTGTGAGGAAGTAAATTCCGGATTGATATGGGTAAAACTGAGAGTGGATGGTGAGAGATGGGTGATCATTAGTGCTTATGCACCTGGTCATGAGAAAAAAGATCTTGAGAGGCAAGTGT
>JAYMFT010371572.1:0-21567 GCA_038088735.1 Panulirus argus
GTCCATGTTTTCCTAGGCATACAACACTTAAATATTGTCTCATCTGAGGTAAATATTTGATCAGTTGTTATTATCCATCACTAACTATACAAACTCACCTATGACCTCATCAGCTGCTGGTCATTTTGAAACCATACTTAAGGGTGATTTCTAAGCAAAGAAACTGACAAAGAATGCTGAGGCACATTGACTTGTGCACTCATGTGAAAAGGTTGGTGAGGGAGCAAAACATGTCAAACAAACTGAGCAGCCGGTAGGTCCACAGGTGGTTTTCTGGTTCACAGAATTAATTCGCATATCTTGTAATAGTGCCAGTTCATAGGAAGGCCATATCATGGATTATCTGTTTTGGGAGGTTCAACTTTCTATTACACCTCGGTATGTATTTTTTTTTTTTCATACTTGATTGCCATTTCCCATGTAAATGAGGTAGCACCAGGAAACAGAGAAAGAAAGAAACATCCACTCACATACACACATATATATACATAAACACACATACAAGTAAATGTACATACATTCATATACATATAAATATTTATACATATATACACATTTACATATTCATACTCACTCGTCATTATCCATTCCCAGCACCATCCCACCACAGGAAACAGCATCGCCACCCATGTGTCAGCGAGGTAGCGCCAGGAAACAGACAAAGAAAGGCCACAACTGCTCACATCCAAACATGAGCCGTCATGTGTAGTGCACAGAAACCACAGCTCTCCATCCACATCCTGGTCATACAGCCCTTTCCATGGATGTTTCACATGCCCTGGTTCAGTCCACTGACGTGCGGCACATTGACCCCAGTGTACCAGATCATTCCAATTAACTCTATTCCGTGCATGCCTTTAACCCTCCTGCATGTTCAGGCCCGTCACTCAAATTTTTTTTCACTCCATCCTTTCATTTCCGAGTTGGTATACCAGTCCTCCTTGTTCCCTTCATGTCTGACTTATATATATCCTCTTTGTCAAACTTTCCTCACTTATTCTGTCCATATGTCCAAACCATTTCAACACACCGTCTCTGCTCTCTCAACCACACTCCTTTTATTACCACACATCTCTCTTACCCTTACATTACTTACTCTATCAAACCACCTCACACCACACAATGTCCTTAAACATTTCGTATCGAACACCCATCCATGTTTATCAATTTCTTCATTATTATGTGAGGCTGGATGGTGTTAAATGAGCTCAAAAAATCTACGAAAAGTATCTTTGCAAAGTGTTTTGTGTTCAATTTGTTAGGTTTATCTGGGAATTTCAGTACATAATCTGTTAGACACAAAGAAGCATCCTCAACACATCGGTTACTTGTATATACAAATTGATAGGGGTCAGTGTTTTGCTTAACCTGCTGACATAACAGGTGTTTGATAATTTTCTCAAAACACTTCATAATGATCGAAGTTAAAGCTACTGGCCGATAGTCATTGTAACAAGTAGGTGGAGATTTCTTTGGAACTGGGACTATTTCAGCTGTCTTCCAAATTACAGGTATACAAACACTATCTATTGACTGTTGAAACAATTTACATAAAATAGGTGATAATGGTTCTCTACACAACTTTAACAAACTCCCATTGATTCTGTCTGGTCCCGCGGATTTGTCAGGTTTAATAGATTGTAAACTTTTAATTACGTCATCAGTGGTTATATTAGGTGATGGGTCATTCCTATTACAAAGTAAGTCTGTCATAATTGTTCGTTCATTTTCAAAATTAAATTTATCGAATCTACTATAGAAGATGTTGAGCCCATTACAGAAATCAGACGGATTATCAACTTCAATACTGGGAGATTTCTTATCGATACCAGTTAACTGTCTAAGCCCATTCCAGGCAGATTTGGGATCATTTTGTCTAAACAGATGTTCTACCTTATTTTTGTAATTAATTTTACACACATTAATGGTGTCATCAATTTGCTTTTGAATACCCTTTAACATAGCTCTATTGTTATTGGCATGAATATACTTTTTCCTACCCAATAGTTCTTTCAACTCTTTTGTCACCCAAGGTTTGTTATTAGGGAAGCATTTCACAATTTTCTTGGGTACAATCATTTCAACACAAAAGTGCAGACAGGAATTAAATACGTCAACATTTTCATCCACTGAAACATTACCATCAAATAAAGCATCAAAATCTGTGCACTCTATACAACCTAAAATTTTTTCGCGCACTTCGTTGCTCCATTGATATATTTCCTTTTCAGTTGATTTCGTTCTTTTCAAAACCTGTCTATATAAGATTCTCTTATAGCAGCTGAGCTACAAAACTCATCAGTTAATGTCATGGAAGTGTTTGATTTCAGGTTTAAAGATAAAAACCTGGTCATTGCACTAACATATATAAGCCACCAAGAGCAGTCCTGCATGAATTTACAGAACAAGTAAGAAATATGCAATCCTGCCTTGACTTTCTTGGAAACCCAGCCCCAAACATAATTTCCTTGGGAACTTCAACCTGGATCAAGATGTAATGTCTAATTGGAAACATATTTACTCCAGGTTCAAAGTACATCATTAATGAAAAAGAAAAAAAAAAGAAAAAGAAAAAACAAAGAAAAAAAAAAGCTCAATAAAATTTTTGTTATCACCACTCCATATAAAGTTGGGGTACATGAAGCAGTTTGGCAAAGCTTTAGATAAGTCAGGAAGCTACTTCAGATACATTTGCTGTAAGTTTCCAAAACTTTCCTTTGAGAAAGTAAAAGAGGGCATCTTTATTGGGGTGCAAATGAAAAAGTTGATGCAGATGAGCAATTTGAAGGAACAACGAATACGGCAGAGAAAGAAGCCTGGACTGCATTCAAGAATGTAATCTAGAATTCTCTGGGTAATTATACAGATTCCAACTACAAATGCTCAACAAATTTGAAAAATTTGGCTGCAACATGAGTCTGAAAATTCACTTCCTTTACTCACATTTGAACTATTTTCTTAGTGTGAGCAACAGATATGGGGAAAGATTCCAGGGTTCCACCAAGATATCAGAACTGTGGAAAAAATAAAATCAAGGAAGGTAGGATTTTAGTATGATGGCAGACAGCTGCTTGTCCCTGAAATGAGAGAGCTCAGGAAAAGTGCAACACTAGAAGCTGGCAAAGAAATGATGATTTTCTCCGTATGATAATGGTGATTGGTTGTACATCATTCAAGTATCAAAGGAATTTCCTATAATTTACACTGGCTTTGTGTAGTAACTTAGGTATGTTCCAAGGTTATAAGAAGACACATTCTAGTCCAGCCAACAGTCTGCTTGTTTATTCTTTGCCAAAAATCATAGATAACACAAAATTCCACTTAAAAGTACAGGAGCAGTAAACAAAAAATAATCACAGTGGAATATTCAGTCCTTCAACAGGAATGATAACTGTATCTTGAGTATATCCCAATACACAACATTTCTCCCTCCTTACATGTTTCCTAACTAAAAATTAATAGTCATCATTTAAAAAAGAAAAAAAAGATACTCTGGTAGTGGAAGAACAAACTGCTATAAAAAGATATGTGATATTCCATTTAAACATGAATAACTAAAGAAAATAATACTCTGGTAGTGGAAGAACAAAATGTTATAAAAGGATAGGTGATATTCCATTTAAACATGAATAACTAAATACATCAAATAATACTGAACACAAGGATGTACTTCAGAGGTTAAGTCTATCAGGGGTGCTTCACCATTCTTCTGGATTGCCACAATACTGGTGCATGAGGCAAAGATACATTTACTTGAGATTTGGGTTCATCATTGACATGTTTTGCTGCATCATTATGATGGAAATCATTCTCTTCCTTAGCTTCATGGCCTGAACTAACCTCCCTTGGGATTACCCCTGAGCCTGTATCACCATCTCTTACTGGAAGACTGCAGCTTCAGTTTGGCAGACCACTGGAATACACATCCTCAGAAGCATCTTGGTCATGAGAAACTAGAAATCTGTGCATGATTTGATCTGCATGCCTCTTTCACATCATATTTCCAAAATCTCGTACCCGAACCTTATAATTGGTCCTAACACTTCTACTTCCCCCTTCACCCAAGATTCTCCTTTTCCATAGCTCTTCACAAATACTGCATCACCTATCTGGTAGAGTTTACTTTCATCACAAAAAAACACTATTACTCAACTGAGCTAATATTTTGTTTTTCTGTGACTCATGCTTGACTGACTCAATAGTTACTTTGAAATTTCTGTTAAACATCAGCTCAGCTAGTATCTTACTAGTTCCAGAGTGGATAGTCTTCCTCTGATTATTCAAAAACCTCCAGATTCTAGTATTTAAATTGCCATGACAAAATTTTTTTTAACCCTTCTTTTAAGGTTTGGACTACTCTTTCTGCCAATCCATTAGAAAAAGGGTTATATGGAGCAGGCATTACATGTTTGATACCATTTTTCTTTAAAAACTGCTGCATCTCTTGGGACACAAAATAAGGGGCATTATCTGTTACAATTGCATCTGGCAATCCAAAATTAAAGAAAGATTTTCTTAGTAGGTCAATAGTACCAGTAGAGGTTGTGGAATTAGTTATATCAACATCTACAAATTTTGTAAATGAATGCACAGTCACAAGAAAATACTTATTTTCAAGAGGACCTGCATAATCTATGTGTATCCTAGACCACAGTGAGCCTGCATTGGGCCAGGACAGAGCTGGTGTGGCTGATGCATTAACATTTTCGAAACAAATATCACAACACTATGTTATTTCTGCAGTATCTTGATACATCATCAGCCACCACACCTATTTCCTTGCCTCTGCCTTCATAGCATTAATGCCATTATGACCAACATGTAAATGTTTAAGTATCTCACAAAGCAGGTCAACCGGAATTAGCACCCTAATCCGATACAAAATAACACCATTATGCATACTCTACTAGCTGTGGGTTAACGAATTAGCACCCTAATCCGATACAAAATAACACCATTATGCATACTCTACTAGCCGTGGGTTAACATCATTATTCCACCTAAACTTTACACAACTGATCAACTGACTAAGTACAACATTTCTCTTTGTCAATTTTCTGAAGGTGTGGAAGGAAATGTCATCAAACTCAAGTGATTCTAGCAACTAAATATACTCAGCTGGAGTGCCTGACTCAAGGTCATCTGTAATTCCAGCCTGCTTAGGGCATCAGCCACTACATTGTCCTTCCCTGCTTCTGAAGTGTCATAATCAAATTGAGACAGCAACAAAGCCCATCTCTGGATTCTGGAATTGGCATTACAGGGAATTGGCCTTCCTTTACCAAATAAGCGAAGAAAGGGCTTATGGTCTGTCCTAGCTATAAATGGTTCCCTAGCTAAAAGTATCTGAATCTTTTAAGAGCAAACACTAGGGCTAAACATTCTCAATCACTCTGAGAATAATTCTTCTCAGCAGAAGATAACCTTTTGCTGGCAAAACAAACTGGTTTTCCTGTACCATCTTTGTTCGCAAGAGGACACAACCAACACCTACAGAGGATGCATCCACTTCAACAATTAAGGGAGCTTCCCAATCAAAATGAGTTAACACTGCTGAGTTTCTAAAATAATCTTTAATGTCCTGAAAAGCCTTTTCCTCAACTGCAGTCCACTTAGATTTAACTCTCTTTTTTAATAAATCATACAAAGGTGACAATTTTGATAAGGAGTGTACTTCAGCTGAAGCATCAAAAATAGTATCTGATTTCCTGGGAGAAGTTTCATTTCCTTCACCAAAGATATGGTAACCTAGGTATTCCTGTGACTTAGCATGCAACACTGATTTACTTTTGTTAATCCAGATTATATTCCTGCAGAATAGTGAGTACCCTCACTAGCTTTTTATCATGTTCAGCTTGATTTTTACCACAAACAATTATGTCATCTAGATATGCTGCTACTCCTTCTATCTGAGCAAATAACTGTGATATAAACTTGTGAAAAATTCCTGGTAATGATGAGAGCCCAAAAGGTAATCTTTTGTACCTGAATGGCCCCTTAGGAGTGTTAATCACTAAAAAATCTTGACTCTTGTCATCAACTGATATTTGTTAATAAGCATTTTGGAGATCAATTTTTGAAAATATTTTACCTTTACCAATCACTAACAATAACTTCAATTTTTGGTAGTGGAAACCTTTCACACTGAATCATTTTGTTAATTTTTTAAAATCACCACAGATTTGTTTAGATTTCTTGTCAGCTTTCAAAACTGGTACAATGGGTGCAGCCCATTCACTACAGGAAACTGGTTCAAGTACATCATCCTTCACAAGCCTATCCAAAGCATCTCCAACCATCTGTTTGTAATAAAATGGGACTGTACGAGCCATCATGAATTTTAGGGAAACTTCACTTACAACATGTAATTTTTGGCTACAATGCTCAAGATAGGCTTGCCAGAATCAACACAGTAATGATCTAACAATATGATGCACTTTAGATTTTTCATCCAGTCCAGCCAGGTAAATGCCAACCTTATCCATGAGGTCCTTGCCACACAAATTGGTAATTTGAGTATCAACAACATAGGACTGAACTGTCTCACAACCATTATAATTGACTGATGCAGTTGTTTTACCCATCACTTGAATGACAGAATTATCATAAGCACTTAATCTTTAACTGGATAGTTCAAACTGTCTCCCTAACAAAAAGTATCTAAATCTTTTAAGAGCAAACACCTGGGCTAAACCTTCTCTATCACTCCGAGAATAATTCTCTTCAGCTGAAGATAACCTTTTGCTGGCAAAATAAACTGGTTTTTCTCTACCATCTTTGTTCTGCAAGAGGACACAACTAACACCTACAAGGGATGCATCCACTTCAACAATTAAGGGAGCTTCCCCATTAAAGTGAGTTAACACTGTTGAGTTTCTAAAACCATCTTTAATGTCCTAAAAAAGCCCTTTCCTCAACTGCAGTCCACCTAAATTTAACTCCCTTTTTTAATCAATCATACAAAGGTGACAATTTTCATAAGAAGTTCTTAACAAACAAACAATAATATGTATCCATCCCTAAAAAGGAGTCTACTTCAGTTGCAGACGTGAGAGCTGGAACATCAAAAACAGCCTCTAATTTCCTGGGAGAACTTTCAATTCCTTCACCAGAGATACGGTAACCTAGGTATTTCTGTGACTTAGCATGCAACACTGATTTACTCTTGTTAATCCAGACATTATAATTTTGCAGAATAGTGAGTACCCTCATGAGTCTTTTATCATGTTCAGCTTGATTTTTACTGCAAACAATTATGTCATCTAGATATGCTGCTACTCCTTCTATCTGAGCAAATAACTGTGATATAAACTTCTGAAAAATTCCTGATGATGAGAGCCAAAAGGTAATCTTTTGTACCTGAATGGTCCCTTAGGAGTGGATATCTATTAAACTGAATAGGTTTGTTAAGTTCTTTAAAATCACCATAAATCCGTATAGATTTCTTGTCAGTTTTCAACACTGGTACAATGGGTGCAGCCCATTCACTACAGGAAACTGGTTCAAGTACATCATCCTTCACAAGCCTATCCAAAGCATCTCCAACCATCTGTTTGCAATAAAATGGGACAGTACGAACCTTCATGAATTTTGGGGAAACATCATTTATAGCATTTAATTTTTTACTACAATGCTCGAGACAGGCTTGCCAGAATCAACACAGTAGTGATCTAACAATATGATGCACTTTATATTTTTCATCCAGTCCAGCCAGGTAAATGCCAACCTTACCCATGAGGTCCTTGCCACACAAATCGGTATTCTGAGAATCAACAACATAGAAGGACTGAACTGTCTAACAACCATTTTAATTGACTGATGCAGTTGTTTTACCCATCACTTGAATGATAGAATTATCGTAAGCACTTATCCTTTTACTGGATATTTCAACTTTAAGCTGTAAAAACTTCTCCCAGTGACTGGACAAAGTAGAAACAGCTGCATCAGAGTCAACCTCAAAAGGTATAGGTTTCCCTTTAATTCTGAAATTAAATTCTTCTGTCTTCACTGCACCTACCCTTCTCTGATAACAGCTTACCATCATCTTATTCTTCAGTGTTAGTTTCATCTGGATCCATTACAACCTTAACAAAGCTTAATTTACTCTTATTTTTGTTCTCACTCAAGTTTTCTTTTCATGCTTCAGTACAAACTCTTCTCAAATGCCCTTTTTTCTTACATGGATTACAAGTAAGGTATTTGAACCTATACATACTGCTATCATGAGGAAAATCACAATGTCTACAGCTGTTTCTCTGTGGACCAACACTCACTGCATTCATTAGTTGTGGCTCACTTTTATCACCAACAAAAGCCTTCTCCAGGGTTAGGATCCTTTCAGAAATCTGAGAAGTCGTCTTTGGCAAATCTATATTTTCTGCCACTAAATCTGAAAAGTAAATTTCATGTTCTGCAGACATAAACAATTGGTCCCTAACCCTGGAGTCAAATTGGTCTCCAAAATTACAGTGTCTAGCTAAGCCCATGAGATCTGCATACAAAACATTTAAAGTTCCATCTGACCTACTCTTCCTCTGTTGAAAAGCAATCAAACTACGATGATAGGATGGCTTTACATCATAATGCTTCTTCAGTGCTGACACTAAATCATCATAATCTGCTGTGTGAGGTAAATTAGGAGCACAGAGGTTACCCAACACACTGTATGTCTCTGTACCCAATGACACTAGTAGCCCATTTCTCTTCTTAGTCTCCTCTGTAATCCCTAGATGAGCATAATGGGCCTCCAGCAGACTCAACCATAGTTCTAGGGAAATCTTGGGGGTTAAAAGAGTCAATCTTAACTTGTGATGCCATGATGAAACCCCCAAGAGCTACTGGATGTATAATACAAGCAGGCTGGTCTCACCCTGGGAGTCTTGGTAAGTGGTACCAGCAGGGATGGTGACATCAAAATTAACAGTTCGGTCTAGCTGCTCCTTGCATCCAAAACTCGATCATGCCCTCTGCCGACACCAGACCATCCCATCCTTGTCGCCAATTGTTGTAACTTAGTATGTTCCAAGGTTTTAAGAAACACATTCTGGTTCAGCCAATAGTCTGCTTGTTTAATCTTCACCAAATACATAGATAACACAAAAGTCCACCTATAAATACAGGAACAATAAACAAAAGATAATCACAGTAAAGTATTCAATCCTTCAACAGAGTATCATAATACTAATATTCTGAGTATATCCCAATACACAACAACAGTTATAGGAAATTTGTCTTGCACTCACACTTGCCAACCCTACCAAGTCGACACAAGTCACGTTGATCAATTCAATATTCACCATACCCATCCAAGAAGATACTCTTTTTCTGTTTGTACATGTATTTCTTGAATTATGTTGGAAACTCCCGAAGTACTTTAAAATTGTAAATACTAATGTTAAGGGCTTGTGAGGAAAGGTGGGTTACGTTTCAGGAGTTTCAAGACCACAGAACATTTTTTCTTTTAAAATAACTTTTTAGGATACATGATTAGTTAATGGTAAAGGGAAATTATCACCTGGAACACTCTTCAAGAACAAATGAACAATAGCCTCATTTGCATACATCCACTCCAAAGTTTTCATACATAATGTACTGAAATGAGGGCCTACTATTCACAACCAAGCCTCACAGGCTTACAAGGTTTACCTTGACTGCTTCATATGCCCTGGCTCATGCCAATGACAGCTTGTTGGCCCCCATATCCCACACTAATTCAAATAATTCCATCCCATGCATGTCTCATCTTCCTAAATGTTCAAGCCCTGATATCCCAAAGCCTCCTTTACAACATTCTTATCTTTCCTTCTTGGTCTAACCCTCTTCCTTCCTTCCTTCCAGCTCATCTAAGACACATATCTTGTTAACTCTTTGCCCATCCTCTCCATATGTCTGAACCATTTCAGTACATCCTCGTCAGACTCTCTCGTTCACAGTGCACTTATTACCATACCTCTTTCTTACACTTCCATTCCTTACATGATCAACAAACTTCACACCACATACAGTCCTTGGGCATTTCATTTCCAATACATCCACATTCTTCCTTACCCCTGCATTCAAGGCCCAAGATGAATATTCATGCAACACTGTTAGGACTGTTTTATCTTCAAACATGCCGATCTTTGTCCTAACACACAGTGAACTCTTCTTCCACATACTCCATAATACACCCAAGACCTTTGCCCCCTTTCCCACTCCATGACTCACTTGAGCCTCCATGGTTTCATCCAATGGAATGTCCACTTCGAGATGACTAAAGCAGTCCATATCCTCCTGGTCATCTCCATTTAAACTCACACTCTGAATATCCTTTCTCATCCCTCTGTTGCATCTTATTACCTTACTTTTGTTCATTTTGCTCTAAAGTTTCTCCTTTCACACACACACATAATCCCAAACCTAGTTAATGTTTTCTGGAGTCTAACACAGATCTTTGTCGTATGCAAACAGCAACTGATTTACAGTACCCTCCATGCCCTCAGACTCAAATTATGTCGCAGTCCTGCCCCTTACCCTAAGACCTGTGCATTCTCTTCCCAGACCACCTAGTCCATAAATGCATTTTACAAGCTTGGTAGCATCACACACCCTTGATGCAGACCCACCTTCACTGAGTATCACTTGCACTCCCCCCCCCAACCCTCCTACTTACACACATGCCTTTCTTTCTTGGTAAAAGCTCATCACTGCACTTGGCGACCTTCCATTTACCCTCAAAATTCTTATCACCTTCTACTAGACCTCTGTCAACCTCACCATATGCTTTCTCCAGATCCATAAATGCCACATTGAGTTCACCCTCTTCCTCTTGGTAATTCTCAAAGAAATTTTCCAGAACATACACCTAGTACACTCACTCTCTACCTATCCTAGCCACTCTGCTTCTCTCCAATCAGATGTTCTGTGCATGTTGCTACCCTTTAAGCCACCACTCTCATATGCCTTAGAGGGTATATTCAACAGACATATACATCTTATTTTAAGGATTCATTGTCCCCTCCCCTGTACCTCTACTCTTCTCATTGTCCCCCTTAACCCTGTAACTCCATTCTACAACCTCTCACCCTCCCATGTAACTCCATTCACCTCACACTCTTCCTCCTTTCCGTGAAGCTTTTCTCTCCTCACTGTCTCCTTCCCCCAATAGCCCCACTTTCCTTAGTCTCCCTTTCCTGTAACTCCACTCCTAGCTGTTTCCAGCTTACCTTAAGCTTCATTCTCCTCACTGTCCTCCACCTCTGTAGCTCCACTCTCATTTGTTTCCTCTTCCATGTACTTCCACTTCCCTCACTGTCCCCACCCTCTCCCGTGTAGCACAACTCTTGTCCCTCTCCTTTTGCTCCATTCTCCCCACTGTTTCTCCCTTTTTATAGTGAGTGGTTAGGAGGAGACTGAGGAAGTGGTTGGACAGGAAAGGTATATCTGAAGAGTGGGAGATATACTGTAAAGTTGTATGGCATAGGTTTCACCAAGGTGTGTCGATGGTTTGCCATATATGTATTTTTGGTGCCTTATTTACTTAACCCTCTTGGTGATTAATTAAATTTTAGGATGGTACCCAAAAAGTATCAATTATCCTTCAATAAAATGTTATTAATTTGACCTCTATAAATTTTTCAATGTTAGAATAAGATATATTTTTTAGATCTGGCATTACTATTTCTTGAAATCCATTCTTGATAGAGAAAAATAATGGTTTACATAAAAAATGTAGAAAATGTGAAAATATTCTCCAGTAAATTGTGCATAAACTGACCCACTTAATCTATATGAGAAGCAAAGGAAGTTCTTTGCAAAAATGAAAATTGTTTTGTTCATACTTGTTTGCTGTTTCCCCACATTAGCAAGGTAGTGTTAAGAACAGATGAATTGGCCTCATTCACTCACTTCCATTCTCTAGATGTTTTGTAATGCTTCAAAATACAACTCTTCATCCACAACTTGCCCCATGGACCTTTCTATGGATCCCCCCAGCCACTATGCCCTGGTTCAGTCCACTGACAGCACATAGCTCCTATATACCATACCACTCTAATTCACTCTATTCAGTGTGTGTCTTATACCCTTCTGCATGTTCAGGTCCTGAGCACTCAAAACCTTATTCACTACATCTTTCAATCTCCAATTAGGTCTCCCCCCTTCTTGTCCTTGCCACTTTTGACATATATCCTCTGTCAACTTCTCCTCACTCATTCTTTCCATATGTCCAAACCAGTTCAGTAGACCCACTTCAGACCTCTCAACTGTATTCTTGTTATTGCTTCAGCTATCTTGTACCTTATCATTTCTTACTCGATCAAACCTCATCACACCGCACACTAAGACATTTAATTTCTAAAAAATTCACCCTCTTCTGTACATTCTCATCTGTAGCCCATGCCTTACATCCAGACAGCACTGTCAAGACTACTATATCTTGAAACAAAACATGACCATCTTTGCCCTCCTAAATTGTGACCACTCTTACCCCACATTCCTCAATGCTCCAGGATCTTCAGCCCCTTACCCTCTCTTTTAATCACCTCCATTTACATTGTTCCATTCACTGCCATGTCCACTCCCAGGTATCTACAATGCTTCACTTCCTCCAAGTTATCTCCATTCCAACTCACATCCTGACTACCCTTTCTCTTTGCACTGCTAAACCTAATAACCTTGCTTTCATTAACATTTACTCTCAACTTTCTCTTTTCACACAACTTCCCAAACTCAGAAACCAGCTTCTCCATTTTCTCACTTGCACCACATCATCAACAAGTAATGACAGACACCTTCCAGGCCCAGAATGTATTCCTGTCTCCTCTCCAACCCACCTGAATTCACCTCTTCACCAATCCATCCATAGACAGATTAAACAGCCTGACACTCTCGACAAAAACCCCTTACTGATTCTCTAAATATTTCTCACATTCTTCAAAGCAAACAGTTGATACACACATCCTCTAGCACTCCTGAGACCACATTTTTCCTCCCAGTATAATGCTTTGTGCATGCCAGCATCCTCAGAATCACCAATCTCCCATACAACTTACCAAGTATGCTCAACAAACTGAATTGTAATTTGAACTCTCACATATGTCATTTGGCACTTTAAAAGCATTTTGATCCATACATGCACAGAAAATCTTACCTAACCACTCAACAACAGTCACCCCTTTTCTCAAGAAATTCAACTGCAATATCATCCACATTTCATCTTATACAAGGTTTTCACCATATCTTCTTTTCACCAAACCACTTACCAAGACACTCTCACTTCACATATTACATCATCAAAAACATTCAGCAATCCTTCAAAGTACTCACTCCATCCTCTCTTCACCTCATCTCTGCTTGTTACCACTACCCACTTGACCAATGCTCCCTTTTGTTCTCATTTTTCTCACTGCCGACCTCCTTCCAAAACATTTATTCTCCATGAGGTTTTGCTTATACTCGCTCATCCCAATTCATCTGACCTCTTTTTTGAGCCCCAACAATTTCCGATTGACTTCCAGCCGCTTTCTCTTTACATCTCCCATTCACTTGTAGTCTTTCCCATTCACATCATTTTCTCTCACTAAACACCTAACTTCGTCATTTCACTATTCATTACCCTTTCCCATCTCTCATTTTCTGCGTACCGCACACTTCTATCTCGCATGTCAACACTGCTATCCTAAATACCTTTCATTCCTCACCCACTCCTCTTGCTTCATTAACTCAACCTTCTACTCTCAATCTCGCCTAGTATCTCTCAACACAATCCTCTTTTGTAAGCTAACTTACATCACCATCTCATCCATATAATTTCCTCTTTTCCGAAAGCCTCTACAAATCACCCTCGCCTCAACCGAGTGCTGATCACACATCCCACCAGCTGCTCCTCTCATTTGATTTGATTTTGATTTGTGCCGGGAAAACCCCGGCAAATTTATTGTACACCCCATACTCATCCTGTGAGCGGTAGCGCAAAAGGATTACAGGGGTCACAAAGGGTCTTAGTCAGACCCACAGTGGGTTGATCAAATATTCAATAACTGTGTTTATCATTAGAACAAATGATGTCTCAACATAGTGTATACGTTCAATATGAACCTTTTCAATATGTGAAAAATGATATGGTATAACGTAGTATTCTGACGCAATAATTAAAGCCTTCACATTTCCGTTCTCATTGCTCAGGAGCAAATCACTTCCCTTGTTCAATGCAATCATGGCCACCATCCCAACTCTAGATGTTTATTTGCTTCTCAGTCTTTGCGCTATGGCCACAGTATCTTGCCCTCGATTGGCTCATTTGACAACAATACACTACACTCACTGAACTATACTTTACGATACTGACGACACTGCACTATACTGTACTACTCTGACTACTCTGCAATATACTTTGCGTTGTTGACGACACTGCACTATACTCTAAAATACTGACGACACTGCACTATACTGTGTTATACTGACAACACTATACTTTGGTGTATTACACTGACTACACTCTCGCAGATGTTTCTTAGATAACCGCATTTCCTCCCCTAGCCGCCTCCTCTGACCGTCACTGCCGACACTTTATCTCTCCTCCACAGACCTTTGTAAACTTTCTGGTCGGAACACCTGGCACGTAATTACCTTTATGGTAAAGTTTGGATTGACATTCCTGGCTAACATGCAATAGCTTTTACAAGTTCACTATAAGTACTTTCATCATTCAACAGGTCATGTATCTTGTTGACCCTAATCGGAACACCATGAATACCAATGCCTTTCTCAGCTGTTCGTGAAACCTTGAATCAGTACAACGGACAGAATTGTTTATGTCACAAGGCAGCAGAAAAAGTACCTGTAAATCTGTTACTTATCTGGGCTCCACGTACTTTGTCTCTCTGTTTCAAAAACAATAGTGTCATGATTACTGATCTAGGGTTTCTGCTCTATGATTTCGTGAACCGATATGAATTTGTAATCAGTTATACTGGTGAATTGATGGCGATAACGGGGTGTATTATTTTTACTTTTGTTGGGAAGGCACCTGCTTCTCATGGGCTGATGCTTGTGTCGCTGCTGAGCGTACAACATAGGCGCATTCCATCTTCCAAGATGATGTCTCTCTGCAGCTAATGGTTCTACCCTTTCTGTTCTGAGGTCATTGGGGCGAGTGGCCGAGCATACTGGACCCGAAAAGAAAGCTCTTCATCCTCTGGCTAGAATTCATTATTCATAATCGCCCGACACTACTGCAAATGCTGTATGTCGTCTATGAGGCCCACTGTTCCTTATCTTAAGGAAGTGTGGGAGCCTCACCCTTACTCTCATTTACAGGTCTCTTGTATAATAACTTTCCATTGCTTTTCCGTTCCGACGTTGTTGGGATGGCATTTTCTCTTAATTATAAAGTAACTCATTTCGGTTCTCTTTTCTCCTCTTAACACCAGCGTGGACGGCCAACATTACCTTACCCCGTGACGAACCTCTTACTAATCCTGTGCCCCTCCTCACAACTCTTCTCGTGCAGTCACACAATGCTTTGGATACAGGTATGGTCCTGTATCCTGTATCCTGTAGAATACGTCTGAACTTGTGCCCATCTTTTCTCAACTGTTCCGCTTTAGTTTCTTGGGACTACGCACTGGTACTGCCTATCCTAAAGAAGGATGACCGTTGAAACGTTTCTAAACATCATTCTGTTGCTCTAATTTTCATTGCTTTTAGAGCTTTCAAATTTCTATTCATCATCTTGAATCTCACAGTCTTCACTTTGTCGGTAAGGCTTTCTCAAGGTAAGATCCACAGGTGATGTCCTTTCATGTTCTCTCGTAAAGACTGCAGTAAATCTTGTATTGTAGCCCCTTATAAACTGAGGCCAGGTTTCCAAGCTCTCTTCTCTTCTGGTTTTCCTCCTTCACTCCGTTCTCTCACATGAAGCCACCCCAGTCTTATTGTTGTTGGATCAGCTTCTCTTTACCCTTTTCAACTGAAGCGTACCTCAGGGTTCTGCCCTGCCTTCTACATTCTTTCTCTTGTTCATCAATGAGTTCCTCTCTTCAGATTTTAATCAAATGCGTTCATACGTACACGATTTAACACTGCATTCCTACGCTTTCTTCAGATTTGTCCAATCTACCCCTTTTCGATCTGCATCTCAGATCGTCACAAGTAGCTCTATAAACATGGTATCAAAGTGGACCACACGCACCCTAATCAAGCTTGATTATAAACGTAACTCTTCTATCTCCTCTGATGACTCCGTAATTCAACCACTGAATAAACGCACTTGGAATTACTATAACATCTGATCTGTCATGGAAACTCCACATTACATAAGAAGCTAAGTCTGCCTCTGAGAAACTGGCGCTTGTCGAACAAAATTTTCTGAAGCCCTGATTGCAGAAAGTGATGGTTCGTTCTTGTATGGTTTACTGCTGACACTTTTGGGGATGTTCCAGCGCTAAGCACAAAGTTGAGTAAAAAGCATTCCCAGTCTCACTTCAAAACTTGAAACACCTGCCCCAACGCTTCAGTTTTGGTCCACCTTTCCCTCTTCTGTAGATTTTATTCTGGTTTCAGCTATCGAGAAGTGACTTCTTGTGTATCCCCACGAAGTAGTCGAAAAGCCACTGTCTCACATCATTATTTTATGGCCATTGTAATGTTTGTTTCTCACTCTAAACGGCTAGGATTTGCACATCTGTTTTCTCACGTCTGTCCCATCACATGCGATTCTGACTCTTTTTAAGATGCAGGTGTTCTACTTCCACCAGCATTCGATGAGCATTTTCCCTCATCTCTCCTTGCATGTCTATCTTTAAATGCATTTTATATTTCGTTTTTAGGCTTAGTATCGATTTCATCTTTTGCCCAAGCCAGGAACTTTCAACCTAAGAAAAAATGTAATTGTGTTATCCGTAAGAGAAGATACCGTAAGCGACTGTATGAAGCTATAAGTAACCATGAGAGTCGAGGGATCACTACAGCGGAGGCTTGGCTTTGACGGTTGGGGCACTGGAGGCGACGTTAACAACTGCCTCATACTCAGTACTTGTAAACAGCACTTCCAGGGATGGCTTGAGCTCCCAAAGAGTTTGTGTTGGCTGACTGCTTGTATTATTCACGATATTTTTGGAAATATCTTTATTGGAGTTTGCTAATTTGTATGTTTTAAGTGGTTTCAGGTGGAAAGCGACATTTTGGAAGCTAGCATCTTCAAAGGCTCTGAAGAGTGTTTCAAATGGCAATGTTCTTGATTAAATGTTTAAAGTATCCCATCTTAGTGAACTTCCAGACACCGAGAGGCGGCGGAGGCCTTGCAACTTTTTAGATTTAGAACTTTTTAGATTTAGATTAGATTTAGAGATACCAAGTGGTGGAGGAAGCGCCTCAGCTATGTTGAACGTAGAACTGCTGAGTGCTGGCAGATGAATCCCATCTTTGCCAATATGTATCACACGAATGTCACCTAAAGATCGCACTAAGTGCTGGTAGAAGTGCCACATTTTCGTGAACTGATACGTGCGTCTTGTCGGTGGTAGGTCTATCTTGGCGGCTAGGACGCGAGAATTCTGGCGGTCGGTGGCACGCTAGTTGGGCAGTTGGAACGCAAGACTAAAGGCGATCGTTGGCAGGCTGAGAGGAAATGTTGGACGCGAGAGTTCTGGCGGTCGGTGGCTGGTTGGCTTGGCTGCTGGGACGCAAGAGAGGCCTGGATGGCACGTATCGATTGTTCTCCTTCCAGCAGCGATGGGTGAAGGTCTCTCGTCCGCCCACACCAGCCTCCACCCTCTCTCGCTAAGACTTACGTAAGGTGGGACTTCCCGGCCTGTTGTATTCTTGTTGGACGTGTTGGGTATTGCTGTTGGATGTCTTAAGTACTGGTACCACTGCTGCTGCTGAACGTGATGGGTAACCCTGCTTCTGCTGGTAGAGGTGTTGATTCTGCTGCCGCTAATGCTGACGTGTTGGTTACTGTTGCTACTGCCGCTGCTACTGCTGGACATGTTGAGTCTGCTGTTGCCGCTACTGCTACTGATGGACTTGATGGTTCTGCTTTATCTGCCGCTGCCACACGTACTGGGTACCGCTGTTGCTGCTGGACGTGTTGGGTACTGCTCCTGTGTCTGCTGCTACTACTGCTAGACGTGTTGGTTACTGCTGGTGGACATGTTGGGTATTGCTGCTGCTGCTGAATGTCTTGCTTAACAGTTATTCTTACCTTCAGGAAAAGTTAATGCATTTGATATCCAAATTCAGTATCACGAAGGCTGGTTAACAAACCGCAATGCACTCATTAGCAGGTAATGATGGGTGAGAGTAAAAACGAACACTGAATCAGATACTTGTTAACTCACTCTTAGGCCCTTTAATGAGTTCACAGTCCACTTGGCATGAGCCAACAAAGGTGAGAGACTTCAATGCATCGCACAACCAATTAAAATCCTCTCCTTTAAAGTTAGGTTAATAGCACTGGTTTTAGGGGAGACAGTTTTGATATTTACGTCGAACCTAACCATGTTATGGTTCAAAGTACCTAGATGTTCTCCAATAAGGATGTTAGCTGCTAAGAACTCCTGGGATGCAAGAACAAAATCAAGTTTATCAGCTTCCCTCTTCGGCTCGGTGACGGTTTGTTAGAGGAAATTGTGTTCGACAATATTGATATTTCAAGCAGATTCACTCTCTACACCTGATATAGTCTGCCATTTGATTTCTGGAGGGTAAAAATCCCCAAGAATGATCGAGTCTTTATCCTGTATTGCTCGTTTTAAACTCTCGTACATGACGGTGTCAGTATCTGATTGCTGACTAGGACGTCTATAGACGACGTTTATGTAAGGTTTGAAAATTCTGTGCTAATCTGAACACACAAACAGATGTTGTAGTCTGAATTTCGATGGGATTTAGGGTAAGATTCTACATACATTGCAGTTCCGCCTCCTCGACCTTCTTTATCCCAATTATAATTTGTTGTCCGGTAGATTGTGCTCACTAATCAGATCGTTGTTTTTCGTGTTCAGAAATGTTTCTGTTACGCCAGTGATATCAACGTTTTCACAGTTTACCAAACATTGCAATTTCAGTGTTTTGTTTCGGATAGATCTTTTGTTCCTGTAAAGTCCATCTAGTCTCTTTGAGTGATTTTTGTAGTAGACTGGTGGTATGAGACCTGTGGTATGGTTTGGTGAAAGAGAGACTATATTTTCTTGCAGACAACGAAGCTTTCACACTCTTCGATAAGCCTTTGTTGTAAGGTTTTAAGGCCCTTGGATAGTATTATCGAGAACTGTATCCTCATGTGTGTGGAGAGTGAAGAATATGGACGAGGGACATATACTGGTAGGTCCTATGGTACCCTACATGCTCTTGCAGGAGATTCGGAACATGGCCCTAGGGATGGAGAGGCTGAGGCAGATGTTAGTATTTCTGACTGACATTATCACTTCAGCCGAAATTTCTTTAATGTTGACTGAGGAGACGCCTGAAAAATTCTCTAGTTTGGCAAAAGGATGAACGAAGAGCACTTGCCATCATCTCCTGTTCCGGTGATGTAGTTCCTTTCACAATTTCTTGGGGAGGGTGATAAAGGAGAAGCACTCTCTTATCATATTTCCAGGAAAAACAGGAGCAGGTTCAAATACTATCTTACCTCCTCCTGAATGATAAGAGAGGCTGAAGCAATGTCTTTGGTGCCCTCACCATCTTCCTGGGGGTGAGGGAAATGCAGCGACTCTATATAGGGAAGTGGTAAAGGGACCAGCTGATTGAGGGACCACCTGGGAGAGACCATCTGTTGGAAAGCCTTAGCTGGTGAAGGGACCTCTGGTGGAGGGCCAAGGTGGTTAAAGAACAAAATGGAGCAGAAACCAGCTGGCGGAGGAACCAGGTAATCTCAGGATCAACTAGTGGAAAACCCATCTGAGTACTAAGAAGACCAATTCAGCCTCAACCGGCGAGACGTGGTCAATTGACTTTACTGATATATAACGCTGAATCTCCAGTCAGTGGAGCAAATTTTTCAAGTTTTCTTCTCATCTCTGAAATTTATGTGTTAGATCTCTCTCTCTCTCTCTCTCTCTCTCTCTCTCTCTCTCTCTCTCTCTCTCTCTCTCTCTCTCTCGGGCATTAATGGTTGCACAGGAAACCATAGAAAAGTTTAGTTACATAACTGGAAGCCGGAATGAATGATGAAACATCACCTTGGTAAGCATTTCTTATGTACGGCTGAATAAGTTGTCTTAATTTGTAGATGACACAGAGATCGTACTGCCATATTGACTGAAGAGGATAGCCTAAGATGACAAGAAGTTCTAGATAAAATAGATGAATGTTTAAGAAAATGCTGCTTAAGGTCAGTACATGTCTGCTGTTACAAGTAGGAAACCTCAGCAAGAAATCTGATTATGATCCAATAGGCAACATGATAAAGGACACCCCTTGTGTGAGAGATTTAGGGGTCACTGACTCCTACAACTTCAGTCTCCCAGCACCGTAATGAAGCTGCAGAGAAAGCAAATAGGATGATAAGATTTATTAACAGAAACTTTACAAGTAAAAGCAAGGATGTGATATTGCCGCTTAACATAAGACTAGTTAGACCCTACTCTCAATATGCAGTGTATTTCTAGACCTCCCCCCAACCTAAGTAAGGATATTCTATAATGGGAGACAGTGCAGCGAAGAACAACCATTTGGATTCCATCCTTACGTTAAGAAAACACACAAGGACACACTGCGAGAATCAAATTTGTTTTCTCTTAGCAAGAGGCGGCTCCAAGGCAAATTAATAGAAAGTTTTATAATACAGTGCATACGGAATTCAAAAAAGTCAGTATAGAAAACTTCTCTACAGACGCACTAGTGCTACGAACGAGAGAAAATGGTCTAAAACTGAGAAGTCACCGAGTTAATCTGGATTGTGCGAAATATTTCTATATAATTGATATTACAGACGCATAGAACAAGCTCCCAGACAGTTTTGTTCAGAACGACATTGCTGATATGTTAAAAAATGAGCTTAATCATCACCTGTCATTCGCTAGAATTAAATGATTCTTTTAGGCAAGCAACCTTCTCAACCACTGATCCCGCCTTGGCCATTCTGCGGTAGAGCATATGAACAGTGATTAACCCGTATAACCTGCTCTAAGGGAACAAGAAGGAATCATTGTATGATCCTTCCATATCAGGGGGGAGTGAAATAAACACGCTAAGTCACAAGGATGGAGCTCAAAGTTTATCCATATATTGTCTTTATAACAAAAAGTGAAGGGATGTATGTCCTTGGTGAAGAGATGCGTGATTCATTTACGTTCATTCTCATTTTTCATTTTCCTATAAAAATTTTCCTTAGTTATGTTAGTCCTGTAAGGTATTTTTACTACGTGTATCTAGTCTAGTGTGTAACCAGAGGGAGTGGAGGGTGGGGAGAAACCCTTCGCTTTGCTGTCCTTATCTTCTGCTGCCTTTATAAGGGGACTGCATCCCTTTCCGAAAGTAGTAATCAGGCCAGTCAGACCACCTCACATGAACCTTGGGTCTCTGTAGTCTGTGTATCTATGCAGCTCTCTCTCTCTCTCTCTCTCTCTCTCTCTCTCTCTC
>JAYMFT010371593.1:0-21563 GCA_038088735.1 Panulirus argus
CCCTCCCCTTTTAGTCGCCTTTTACGACACGCAGGGAATACGTGAGAAGTATTCTTTCTCCCCTATCCCCAGGGATAATACATATATATACATGTACATATTCATACTTGCTCACCTTCATCCTTTCCTAATGCAACCCTGCCCCACAGGAAACAGCACAAATGCATGAAGGAAAACAAAAATGATTACATGCATTCTCTTCTCTTCCCCCACACCCGATCAACACCCCATATGTTAGTGAGGTAGTGCCAGGAAACAAAGAAAGGCTACACCCACTCACATCCATACCTGAGCTATCACGTGTACTGCACGAAAACTACAGCTCCCTATCCACATCCAGGCTCCACAGAGCTTTTCATGGTTTACCCAGACATTTCACATGCCTTATCTCTGGGGATAGAGGTGAAAGATTACTGCCCACATATTCTGTGCTTCATATAAAGTGACTAAAAGGGGTGGGAGAAGGGTGCTGGAAATCCTTCTTTCCTGTTTTACTTTCAAAGAAAAGAAAGAGAGAAGGGAGTCAAGTGAGGATTTTTCCCTCTTAGGCTCAGTCATCTGCTCTTGACGCTATCTCGGTAAAGCGGGAAATGTTGAATATGTAGTGAGTTTCATATGGAAAAAAATTAATTGGTTACCAAAAAATCTATCCAAAGAAAAATACAGCTTGGCTCTTCCATGCTTGGTCACAACTAATCTCATGTGTGGGAGGGGATAATGTTAATAGTAAGGCAGTGACTATCATCTTGAGTGGGTGTGCACAAGCAATTCATGAAGATTTCCATCTGGCAATATTTTAGTATGTGTCAATAATGGTATAAGAAATATGTGCACGAAAGGCTTTAGTTCCACATCATTCGACAACTTTTAGGCAATAAAAGTGACTTTATCAAAATTACTAATTTGAATTTAACTTTATGACCACTTTCCTTGTGGTATGAAGTTGTTTCTCCCTTGCTCTTTCATGAACATAATTTTAGTTTCTGCTTAACTTAGCAGACAGCTTGCATACCTCAGCACAGAGTACTCGGTAGGCCACTGCAATGCATTTTTGCCGAGCGGACACTGGCAACCCAAAAGTAACACTGTGGTGTTTGTTTCTTTAACCTACTGCTAAGCTTTAGAACTCTTTATCTTCTTATGTTTTCTATATCAAACAGGACATGACATACCTATTTTTACAAGGGTTTTTACAAGGGAAGTCTTCCACTTCATCAGATCCTCAAAAACACAAAATTGCAAATAAAAGTAGGCAGCTGCTGAGCAATTATTTTTATGCTCTATTTCTATTGTTGTTTCATGGAACTGAAAATAATGAGAATCAGTGTTATGAGTTTCACTCACCATATACAAACTACTCCAGAACAAAAACTGGAAGAAAGTCTTTGGAACTTACATACCAATATTTACACAAGAAACTGAAACTAGTCAGTATTACATAAATGGAATATCTTTTTGAAACTAATGTAGCAATGTGTACAACAAAAACTACAACTAGTTCAAGTATCACATGGAAGATCTATCATGCACTGCTATATATGACATTGTATGGTGACTGAATACAATATTTATGACAGTAATTCTTATGTATCTTGAAAAGGAAAGCCACACACCGCAACTAATACAGATGAAAAAACTTCATTGGCATAATTTTTTTGATGGGCATTAAGTAACAACATTCCTGCCAGGAATAATAATCAACTAATCCATGTATAAGAGATTCATAGCAAATACTATGAGCATTGCATGCTGTTTCTGACTTCAATCACTCTCTCATTTGCATAAAAATTAAAAAAGAGATTATCTGGTTTTGATAAGCTTTTTGGATGAGACCACTGCTTGATAACCTATGTACATCTTCAAGCATGCTATAATCCTAATGAGTTCCAGGCTACTAATGTGCATATAAATTCAATGACAGTAGCTCCATTAAATAATACATGCCTCTGAAGCCCTTCAGAGAAGGCTACAAGGTATGGGTACAGGCTTACAGCAGTGGTTATGAGTGCCAATTTGAAGCATGTACAGGTCAAACACCTGGAATTATTGGGGCAGGTCTAGGCCAAACTGTTGTGTACTAATTGTCAGCAATACTAGATTACAAAGGATTCAAACATTTGGTGGAAAATTTATTTTCCTCAATTTTACTGGTAAAATCTATGGCTGATATGGATTCAGACAGATAATGTGGAACAATTAGTACCAATTAATGAAGACCTCCTGATTTTCTCCCTGATAGAGATCCCAGTTCAGGGCATGCAGATTGGCAAATGGAGCCTTCCATTATCTCCAGTAGGATATGGATGGAAAACAAAGTAACCCTTATGCATGATCCATGAAGAAACAAAAGCAAGCAGTCATTACAATAAAGACGGCAACACTAATGACCTTCAGTGCTCTAAGACCATTGTGCTCACGTGGGTTGTGTCAATTGGGCAGATATGTTCAAGTTGTTGCATTTAATCAACTAGACCCAACGTCTCATAAATACTGGCACCAAATCTCTTTCCATTTCATGGATATAATTATGGTGTCTCTGCCTTTATAATGTATCAACACACCCCCAAAAGAGAAAATCAAGGTAAGAGGTTTCAAGGCCTATGCCATTGCTGCTATGATTTGTACAGCTGGAATGCCTAATGGAGGGACAGTGAGCAGAATATAGCAAGTGCACCAAGACAGCACAAACAAAACATTCCAAATGAAATATGGCGTGATCAGTCAAAGCATATGCCAGAATCTAGACTGACCTTCCAGTGATGCAACCACTGCAGCACAATATAGGAACCACACAGGACAAGATGGTAGTGCAGTACATGCAAAGTTCCTCAGTTTAACAGCTCCTCACATGCTTGTTTTCCACTGTAACAAAGAGTTATTAAATAACAATTTGTGTATTGACATAAAGAAGCACCCAGAGCAAGAGGGATGTCCATTACACACCATCTATTTAAAAAAAGGTTGTCAGGCCATGAACATACTTCTGGTTTTGAGGAATTTAATTTGTTTCAAAATGAGGATCATATATACTGTGAGTCATTTCTTTCTATGTCAGTCCAAAGAAGAATTAACCACCAATTAAGAAAAGAATTAACCAAGAATTAACCAACTGACTGAAAGTGTGAAGATGAACATAAACAGTTTTTACTGAAATTTAGTGTTCAAATATCTAAACAGAAAAAAAGCAGTTTTTTTACTCATTTTCCTTCCACTTGTTTCCAGGTAGTTTCTGTCAATCTTGATAATACTTTCATTTATACACAACTGATTCTGCCTGAAAAGCCTAAGTAAAGCAGCAACAGGGACTGATGAACAACAGCCTCCTTTGCACACATCCACTCTCAAACTGTCATGTATAATGCAATGAAAACAGCCTACCATCCACAATCTAGCTCCATAAACTACTCTAAGGTTTACCATTACTGCTTCTTACATCCTGTTTCATCCAACTGAGAGCATATCACCCCCCATTCAACACATAAATCCACTTCATTCTATCCTATGCAAGCTTCACACCCTACTAAATGTTCAAACTCCAATACCCCAAAGCCTTCTTCACTCCTTCCTTCCATCTTCTTCTTGGTCTCTCCTCCTTTCCTCCTCCACTTCTGACATGTAGATCTTCTTAGGCAGTCCTTCTTTGCTCATTCCATTTCAGCACATCCTAGTCAGCTTTGTCAATCATACTCCACTTTCTACCACAAATCTCTACCATATGCTGTCATTCCTCACATGTTCAGTCCACACCACATACTGTCCTCAGGCGATTCACTCCCAGTTTACCTGCCCTCTTCAGTTCTTTTGCATTCAGAGCCTAAGACTCATATCCATTCAATATTGTCAGGACTACTATACCTTCAAACACACCTACTCATACACTGCTTAATGTACCCTGGGCCTTGTCCCCGTCTCCCACCTCATGCTCACTTCAACCCCCATGGATTAATCTACAAAAAAAATTCACTCCAGGGATCTAATTCATTCAACTTTCTTAAAGTGCTTCCGACTAAAATTTACTTTTAAACCTTCCTGTCTTATCTCCCTTCTGCATCTCATTTCCTTACTTTTATTCACATCTACTCTCATCTTTCTTTTTTTCATAATTCTCCAAAACTCTGTCATCAGTTTCTAGAGTTTCTTTCTTGAATAAACCACCAGACATATGTCATCTACAAACAGTGATTCATTTTACTTACTCCCCGATCCCCAGCATGATGTAAACCTGCCCCTCACTATAAAACCCTTGAATTCACCTCCCTCACCATCCCATCCACAAATAGATTAAACAGCCACGATGACACCACAAACCCTTAAGCAAACCCACCTTCACCAAGAACCATTCACCCTATTCCATTCATAATCACACACATGCCTTAACCTTCTGGTAAGTTTTATCAGACTTCACCTGCTGCAAGTGAAAAGTCACCCTTGCAAGTCTATATTACTGGGAGTATAGTCTTATCAAAAAACTTCTCATTCTAAAGGAGCGTACTTTTTCCTGCTACTGGAAATTGTGCAGCCTTGGGTTGTTGGAACCTTTAGAAAGGTCCTGGATAACACCAGGTCTCTTTCATTGACAGCAGTCTTAGGGTAACTGTAAATAAAAGTAAATAAAATCTGGTAAACCCTCCTCACTGAATCTACTAATTTCCTATTTAGTCCACATATTCATAGCACCTTCCACAAGGTATATATGTATCCTATCACACACTTTCTCAAGATCCATAAATGTCATACACAGTTCATTTTCTCCAAGTATTTCTTAACAAAATTTTTCAAAAAACTCTCTTGGTCCACACACCTACTTCAACTATGGCCACAGCGCTCCTCTCATCAGGAATTCTGTGCATGCATCTACCCTCTGAATCACCACTCTCCCATACAGCTTATCATGTACTGCATACTCACAAACTTATACCTCTGTAATTCCAGTTTTCACTTTAGTCCCTCTTGCCTATATAAAAGGGGCACTGTACATGCATTCTGCCAGTCCTGAGGCACCTTAACTTGAGCAATACAATTGCTGAATAGCCTGACTAATCAGTAAACAACACTGTCGACCCTTTAACTGATAAGCTCACCAGCACTTTTAAAAATACAAACAAATAAATGTAAAGGGTTTATAAGAATCCTTACCCATGTGTGTCAGCCATCTATGGTGATAGTAATTACTTATCTTAGGGTAATTCTGATACTGTTCAAGGAAAAACTTTAACAGAAAAAGTTCTTAATGTTAACAAAATAGCAACCAAAAAACAAAGAGAAAATAAAGAGACAGCTGGCTAAAAGAAACAATGAATATCCATATATTATTTGGAAAATGGCAACGGTTCCTTACTCCAATTTTTTTTTTTTTTCACTAAAGTGAAAAATGATGTTAAGAATTATATCCTGAGCTAGCAACTTAGTAAACTGGCAACACAACACAACTAGTCTTACAGACTGTAAAAATAAAAGTAAAATCTCAATATGTAGTTATTAGGAATAAAAATACAAATTTCATTCCAAGTTATCATCTATGCAAGATGCAGAAAGTCATAAAATTAAATAATTTTCATATTCGGATCATAAACATGTGTCATGTTTCCATTTTCTAATCTATCTCATAACTGTTTCTAACAGAAAATATAGGTGTTGAAAACAGAAGAACCTTTCCTCTTCAAGGCAGTGTTCAGAAAACACGAAAAATATTCTCTACGGAATATAAGGATCAACCTTTCAACCATTACAGGATGTGCTAGCCTTCACTCACCCTTTTCTAGCTTTACAATCATGACAGTAGCAACTTGCTCATTCTGAACCTGCCCTCAGTCAATCAGCAACTGGCCCTTCAAGCTATTCAGAGCTCATATTTTGTATATTATGGGTGCCAACCTAAAGGCAGTCATAGTAAGTACATAGAAAAGATTTTTCATAAAAGGGGAGGAAGGAATGGCAGGATTGGTTAGTCTGGAAGAAATGGTCACAGGGCAAGTCTCAAAGCGAAAATGTTCTTCAATTTTGAAAATCTATATTTTTCTTCTCAGCAGTCTGAATTGCAAGCATGAAAGCATACCCATATGAAAGAGGAAGGTTTAGAGAAAAAGTTTCAGATATGACTAATCCCAAAAGCAAATATGGTGACTTGAAGGCATACAAGAATCTGAATCTCCTAAAAGGAAGAATTCCAAGTGAAAATCTAAATTAAGATACCATATGATGAGAGTGGAAGATAAGTGCTAAAGTTCCCTTTTATTGGTTTTTATTCAACAAAAAGATCTCAAAGGAAGGCTAAGGTAGAGGCCACCTTTCTCACATTATAGCTCTAGTGTAAAGCACTGGGTGAACCAAGAAAACAAACTATTAAATCCATATAGAAATATTCTTCATAAAAGGAGTATCAAGGTTCCATAGTGAATAAATAATCTTTATATGTTAGCTGAGATGGCATGGGCAACTGAATGCCCTAATCAAGGCCATCTCATTAAGACTGTATGTGTGTGTGTGTGTGTGTGTGTGTGGGTGTATAAACATATATATATATATAAATATATATCATCCCTGGAGATAGGGGTGAAAGAATACTTCCCACATATTCCCTGCGCGTTGTAAAAGGCGACTAAAGGGGGTGGGAGCGGGGGGCTGGAAATCCTCCCCTCCTGTTTTTGCTTTTCCAAAAGAAGGAACAGAGAAGGGGGCCAAGTGAGGATTTTTTCCTCTCAGGCCCAGTCCTCTGTTCTTGGCGCTACCTCGCTAACGCGGGAAATGGTGAATATGTATGAATAAGTAGGTTTCTTTGTTGTGTCTCAATGACCTATGCAGCAATTTGATTTATGATTTGGATTTGTAAGTTGAGTGAGGCGAGGCCATTATGAGTACTCCGCTTGAGGGGGCAGTTTCGCCTCCTTATATATACACATAGCATTATCTAGAACACACCTGAAGGAGTCGTTTAAAAAGATTTTCATTTTTTTTTTCCTCGACTTAAGTGACCTAGGGCAGCAGGCGTGGTAGATCGGGTGGTATCAGTAGGGCGCCGCCCTTGGAAAAGCTCAGCTAGGTCTTGGGGGGGAGGGGGGTCACGGGGGCGCTTCCGGGCGAAGGTGCTTTACGTTCCTTCAGTAATTTGCATATTGCTGCTGAGATCAGGGGGGGGGGGAACGCCATGTAGCTCTCTCTCTCTCTCTGAAGCTGTCAGCACAGCCGCTGGTGTTATTCGATTGTTCTTTTTGTGATGTTTCCAGCCACAGCAAGTCTGCTGTGGCGTGAGCCCCTGAGCTTTGGGGCGGTCAAGCACAAGACAAAGCAAGATGGCGTCCCCATCCCCCAACGAGATTGTCCTTATACGTATTTTCCAATTTGGGGGGAATACCATACACGTGATATATACTGAAATACATTTTATTTTACAGTATCGAGCAAATTTTTATATGTCAGGTTACTGCGATGCCACGTTAAGTAGGGAAAGACTTAGTGGACAGGTCGCCACTTAAGAACCATTTTAACTTATGTGGCTCATTTAGGTGCTAGGGAGCTTGTAGTTGCCTTCTTCCAAGTAAGCCATTATTATTTTAAATGACTGGTAATAAAAAGGCTTTTGGTTGTAGTTAATTCATGAATCGTCATTGCAGCCATATCTGCTTGCAGTAATGTTTGTGAAGTGATGGTGTTTGTTTGCACGTGTTAAGTATGACAGTAGGATAATGGAGTTAGGACCAACCATAGATTTAAATTAGTATTAAAATGTAAGATGATAAAGCCACTTTAAAGAAGGCAAACAAACAAAATGATATTTTGTGAGATCTCCTTGAGTTGGGAGAAATTACTTTCTCCCAATTAACTCTTACTAAATGCCAGTTTATCCGTAGGAAAGATAGATACACTCTTACACATTCCTCTCTCCCGAAAAAGATGAGTTTTTCCAGATTTAGGAAAAATGAGGTCTTGGGACCTGTATTGTCAAAAACGACGCGCGCGCGCCATTTAAACGCTCGCCATTTTTATCCCCATATTTCGAGAAATGTCAAGTTTTCCTCCTTATCTACAGCCACTAGGTCAAACACGGTGTCTTATGGATCAGTATCACGTTCGGATGTGGGCTTAATATGCAAATTTTCCGCCAAAATGAGGGAGAAAACCGAAAAGTGATATTGTGGATCTGCTTTCGGCTTGCTACGGTTTCGAAAACAAACCCAAACAAACATGGCAGAAACGGAAGACCAGTTGCGGGTAACAGTAATTTAATATATTTTTTACCCGTATTGGTTTAGGTTTAAGGCATCAGTCGAGCGGATGTGATCTTTACGCCGAGTATAGCTAGTAAATATGGCGGACGGGGAGGTATATCAGGGGTGAAAGGGGGAGAGAAAGTAATATGTATGTATCGCGGTGCGACTGGGGTGAATTCTTGTTATTCCTGTGTGGGTACTTGTGTGTGTAAAATATTCATTTGCCACAGGAGCAATTTCCTGAGCGTGGTTTCGGCGCGACATAGCGGTGTTTTACGTCAGGCGGTGCGTCTTCGCCTATCGTCTGGGCTGAAGCTTTTCCGGTCATAGACTTGGCGCTGTTTACGTAGGCCTGCTGGAAGGATGTAAGATAAAGCTGAATTGAATATGAGGTTTTCCCTCATCTTCATCTTCTTGGGGTCTGCGAGGTCGGTTGATGGTCATATCCGCGCGTTTTACGCATGCAGCTGGGTTTTTTTTCCCGGTTTTCCATCCCGTGTGGTCGTGGGACCAGGGAAATGAGCGAGGGAGTAATTAGTAATTGGTTAATTACAGTAATGACTACAGATTCATTGTAGGAGCAGTGGGTGAATGACGAATGGATTCTGAGAAAAAAATTGTGTATCAATACTTATTTTTGTCAGTAGTTTAGACCATTGGAGCATGATTTAGAATTAAATTTTAATCTTATGATAATGAATGTGTTAGTGGGAGATCTGTGATGATCAGAAAATAATTTAGAATTGTACGTCAAATGCTTAAAGACATCACCTGCATTCTCACATGTTCTTTGGTGCTGAAGGAAGCTGTGATGGAACCTCAGTCCATATGTATCATCATAGAAAATTTAGTAATTTTTTTTTTCTCTAAGTAATTGCTGTATATGCTTTCTTTTACGTATTTACGTCCTTTATATTGCTGTTATCAGTAAATAACTTCTTCGGTTTCATAGCTTCTATAAAGTAGCACGTTTGCTGCAAGTGTTCTTAAAGTTATGAATATATATGAATATTCTTTTTTTACCCTTAGCAGTGTAGCATAAGATGACCCCAGTCCTCTAGCTATTTTTTGCAGGCATCACATTTTAACTATTTTTAATCTTCATTTTTCAATTTAATATTTAATATTATATGTGTGCTCTTAATGCCAATTTCATTTCATTGGTCTTATTTCAGCTTTTTTCATCCTTCTGTTTGTTTCTTGTTTAATGAATATTGCATTGATACGAAGGGATATTTGGCAAGTTTATTTCAGTAAGTATCATGCAGGACTTCATTTGTTTAATCTATTTATTTACTGTTGACATTTGTATCCTGGTATTGTGGTGTGAATATTTCATAGATTTTGTTTCTGCCATCCTCCTCTGTTGCATGCTTTGCGAATGACAGCTTCGTTATATCTTTTGATATTTCAGCCAAGGCCCCTATGTTTGCCTGTAATGTGCTATATATGGCATACAGCTCCTTGACAACTACAGTATTTGTCTGAGAGCTTGGTTTTGATTGTCAATGCGCTTCAGAGCTTGATTTCTGTATTGGTAACGTCTAGAATTTCCGTGGTAAATAGAAATGATGGCATGGCAAGCTCTTCTTAAAGTTTCTTCCTAATTAGTGTAGAGCTCTTATTTCATCATGTGCCTGTAATTGATTATATTGATTTTACTACTTGTTTTGCTATGTTGAGGAAATACGGGTACTTTTTTTTTCTGCAAAGTAGTTTATTTTGTTGGCAAAGTATACTCCAAGGCATTGCAAATGTTTTTATGATTCTGTTTATTTTACGTAGTGGCTCATTCCTTTTCTAATTCCAGACAAGAATATAGAGCTTTGCTTTGTTTGGTGTTAGGGTGTACTCTATAGCCACTTCCGTGAATGCTTAAATAGCTTGTTCTACTGCTTCTTTAATATGTGCAATTAATAATTCATCATTTGCATAGAAGAGTGTTTTAGAACACACAAAAATTGAGTTTCCAGATTTAGACAAGATAGAAATCCCCCAACATCCAATACAAACAATTCATCTCCTTCATTTTCGACTATGCCTCGCCTGTCTTGTCTTCCACCCTCTGAAAAGCAAATACAGCAAAGCTGCAAACCTCACTAAATAGTGCTGTCAGAACAATCACTGACTGCCAAGCAACCTCATACACAACACTTTCACAGTGAAACAAAGATCCCCCCAATACAGTCCCACCTCAACATGTTTAGTACTCAAATATATGTAACTTGGTCTGTTTTTGCCTGGTCAAAGTTTCTGTGATCAGACACTGTAAGTAATTTGCATATTGTCATCCTTTTTCACTATATAGCCTATACTACTATATAATCTGTCCCTGCTATATTAGTGCTCAAGATGCTAGGTTTCGTATATATCAGCATGACCAATTATGGCAACTCATTAAAATACATGAGATGAGAATCCAATTACTTGAGCATTAGCAAATTTGGGCCTTTATCTGGTAGCTCGTAAAGAGAGCTTGGGGCATTTGACTCTGCTTGGAATAAGCTAGAAATGTGAAATTAGTGACCAGAAAGAACAAAACATGTCATTGTATAATTCTAGATCGTGTTCCACCATACCAGTGGACGGGACTGACTTTATTTTTCTTGTTTCCATGTTTTAATATTTTTTTTTTTTTTTTTTAATCCTTCTTACCGAATCTTGTTCCTGGGAGCTTAGAATATGCCAACAAAATTTTATTGCAATCAGCCCGTCCATATGGACATGAGAGTCAGACATAGAGTTATGCTTTTGTGCATGTACCATATCACTTTCCCCCTTTCCTTGGGATGGGAAACCACCACCGGCCAACCAGTCTCCAACTTCATGGTGAGTAGAGACTAGTTATATTGCTCTGAAACCGTGTAACTGTTAATCATATGTTACTTTTCTTTTATGCTATTTGTTATTCAAATAAGCATGATATATACTTTGTGTAATGATTAAGTTTCAAAAACTGTCAGAGGAACCCCAAGGCCAGGAATGCACCTCTGTTTCATACATTTCATTGAGAAAATGGTTTCCTGGTGACTGTTGCGTGAATAGTCTGTTAAGAATGTAATGCACTTGCAGTAGGTATGGCGCTCAAAAAAGTTTGTCATGTCTTCTCTCGGTGATCCTGCTGAGGAAGTTAACAGATGCGTGATGACAAATCTTCTTACACAGTTGCCTCTATGTCATCCATTTCCTTCACATAAAAGAAATTGCTGGCTGTGGGGTGATATATTTTCGGGAAAATGTTACTTTATCGTTTATAGTTATCTCCGATATAAAGAGCCAGTCTTATTGTTGTGTGCCTTTAGACACACCAAGAAAATTACCATATTCACGAAGATTAATTGCCATATGCAGTTGCCAATAACTTATTATTTCATCAGCAGGATATAAGCTGCTGCCTTCTGAGTTGATATATTTTTTGGAAGATATGTTATTGTTGAACAGGAAGTTGCTGGTTAGCATTTTGGGCATGAAGAGGAATATGACAAGTTTAAGTGGTTATAACACTGAACACTGTCATTCTGCTATTCACCAATGCAGCACAACAAGGGTTGGTTCTTATTGGATAGTCTGCTCAGTGTAAGGATGAGTCCAAAGATCAACAGCCAGCTGTTCAGTGGCCGCATTTGCCATAGTCTTTGGCACATGTGTGATGAGTAGAACAAAGTAAGGCCCGCGTTTAGGGAGAACACATTCTTCCATCCTCTGATCTTAGTCCACCAGCCAGTTGAAATAGCTGACATTGCTTTAATGAGATGTGTCTTTGCTATCACCTGGTCAGGGTCCACTAACCTTAGGTGATGTACTTCATCATGGAACAGTTTCTCACATGAGGCACAGCAGTGCCATGGTCTTGCAAGACAAACACTTGAATCCCGAACACTGTCAAGTATGATAGTGTGGCGCTAAGGCAGCATGTCACAGACACAACCATGATAATTATATTCCTTAGCAGTGTCATGGGGAGATGCAGGTACAACAACTCACAGAAAAGCCTGAACTAACATCACTCTTGAGCAGCATCAAGCATGAAGTGATGCAGAGGCAGCATCTTGTAAAATGGCAAATTTACTCCAAAGCAGCTGCAAATAAAGCATGATGCAGAGAAACTGGATGGTTCTAACCTTACTCTTGAGACTTTATTCTTTGTTTTGGCTATGAAATGGTACAGTTCCCATAATTTCTATATGAACAGCTTTAAGATCAACGCAGAATATCAGTCAATATGGTATTGAAATTCCATGAATGAAAAACAGAAGATTTACTCTGGGCATTAATTTAGTGCTACATTGGCCATTACCGAAGTTTTATTTCTTAAACTCATTCATCATCAGCAGACAAGGTCATGGACTGCTTACTCCTGAAATAACCAAACTTAAAAGCATGCTCATTGTGGTGACACATGATCTGGATTCATCCTAGGACATGTTTTTCTTCTTGGACATGAATTTCACATTTCTGCCTCCCCACAGGAGCTAGTTTATTTAAAGGATACAGAAAGGTGTACTGTAATACAGAATAGAAATGATTATGTTATAACAAGGGTGAAATTCTGCAGGAATTGGGGCCATTCCCTGGTCATAGTCCACGAGCCCGTAGGCGATGTACTTCATCACAGAGCGATGTGTCAGATGAGGCAGAGCGGCAAGATCTTGCAAGAGAAGTACACAAAACAAGCTTTTCTCCCGAACAACGCCATCAGGCACGGCGTAATGCTAAGGCAGTATCTCAAAGACGTGCCCGTGCAAGCCTTCCTCCAGAGCAGCGTCAAGCACGGCGAGATGCAGATGCAGCATCTCACAGAAAGGCCCGTGCTAACCTTACCTCTGAGCAGCTTCAAGCACGGCGTGATGCAGATGCATGTTATAGAAAAGTCTGTGCCAGCCTAACTCCAGAGCATCTTCAAGCATTGCGTGATACAGAGAGACAGACCCGTGCTTACCTTACTCCAGAGGTACTGTGCTATGTTTAAGAGTACAAAATTGAAAAGAATCTTAAGTCCCAATATTTACTTTATGAACGGCTTAAAGATATTTGTAGGATAACAGTCAATATGATATTGATCAATATATGGAAAGCAAAAAGTTTCATTAGGTCATAAATTTACATGTTTACCTGACATCACCCAAGTTTTGTTTCTTAAGCTCGTTCATCATCATCAGACAAGGGCCTGCACTGTGAACTCCTAAAGTAAGACAGAACATGATGGAAAATAAACAGCCCTGCTCATATTGGAAGCACATTATCTGGATTTGCCCCAGGACATATTTTACTTCTTTTGACAAATTTCACTTTTCTGGCCCTCCACAAATCTGCTTATAGTTTTTCTAAAAGATACAGAAAGGTGTACAATATTACCTTATAGAATTAGATATAATAAAGATGGAATTCTACAGGATACAGGGTTATGTATAATTACTTATTTGCACATTGTATGGAGAGAATTCTACACTAATGAGCCTCATCCCTTGAACATTCTTCTATCTTATCTGTCTATATCTTTGATGCCTGTTCCCTTTGGGAACTCCCTCATGGGAGTGGCCATAACAAAAGTGTCTATAACTGGTGAACTCAAGTGCTAAATACAATACTGTTGTATTCGTAATAATGATAGTGAAAGTGATGATAATATTGAGAATGATAATGATGACAACAACTATTACTAAAATATTTCCACTTTGATTCCACTCTTTTTCAATGATGTACATTTGTCATTTTCTTCTAAGAGTTACCTGATACAGTAGGATGCATTTTATTATTAAAAAAAGATTTTGATTCTATTTGCATAATTATTAGCAAAAATAGTAAGCATAAGCACAGAGCACATGAGTAAACACTAGTTCTGGGTGTACAACTGGACCAGGAGGCTTGACTTTATGTTCATGA
The DNA here is from genome assembly GCA_038088735.1 of Panulirus argus. Taxonomy (NCBI): domain Eukaryota; kingdom Metazoa; phylum Arthropoda; class Malacostraca; order Decapoda; family Palinuridae; genus Panulirus; species Panulirus argus. Next base: position 14,091 of record JAYMFT010371593.1, read on the forward strand.
CAGAGAATCATGAGCTTGCTGCCACAGTGCTTATTGGTTCCTGCCATTAGCTTGCTTGGCATTGCCATGCTTCCAGTTTCTGCATTTTTAGCTTGAGCACCATAGTTGAACATTTGCTGTAAAGCCATTGAAATTTTAGCAAGGTAGTTATGAGCCAACTGTATAAGTGCATTGTCATCTGAGATATTCAGAATAATCTAAGGTAGAATTTCTAGTGCATAGAACAGAAATGGACTTATGAATCATATCAGAGTTTGTTCTCATTAGAGAGTGTCCAGCTGAAGTTACAGTAGATCAGTGTCAGTAGATACCCAAAGTTTTACTTCAGCAATGCCAGAGATCTAACTGTGGAGCATGATTGACTTTACAGTATCTTGTAGTTTTAGTGTGTTTTATGGAATATGAGTTGTATTTTTTCCATGTAATAATTAGTGACTCAAGGAAGGCTACAAAGATAAGGGAAGTTTTAGGGTTAGACAGTATAAAGTACGCAAAACATAGTAATAGCATATGAAAACTTGATCAGATTTTCTCTAACAGCTGAGAATGATTCTTTGCAACTATCGAATTGTTATTTTCATTCATGAACCATCAGTGGGAATTACTGTTAAGAATAATGCTTTCATAATGAATGATAAAAATATATTTAAATGTTCAAATTTAATCTGTAATATCTTCATTCCTTTCGCATTTATACAAGGGATTGATTCGTCCTTATATGGAGTACTGCTTTCGCGTTTGTCAGAGATGAGTCGAAAACGATCCACCCTATAAACTGATCCAGGCCAACTTCCAAACTTGACCCCCTTGCCTTACACTGCAATTTTGGTTCACTTTCGCTCTTTTATAGGTATTACTTTGGTTTTTGCTCTTGAGAACTGGCTGCTTGTGTGCCCACACCACTAGTGAGACCATGCAATGCTCGGCAAGCTGCTGCGTCACTTGATTATTGTGTGGCCAATCGGCAACTCGAGTGTGGGCCATTTTGATACCTGCTTCTTTCCCTACGTGTCAAAGCTTTGGAACTCTCTACCTTGCCATGTCTTTCCCAATAACTATGACCTAGCACATTTCAAAAGACAGGTTTTTCACTTTCTCAAAAATTTGTAAATACTTTCCCTTGTCTTTTCTTTTTCCATCTCATAATTCTCTCTATATTTCAATCAAGGCCCAGCCTTGATATGGACTTCTGTCCATGACCTGAGCCGTCAACATAAAAAACTGTAATAAGTACTACTGATCTCTACCGGAGAAAATCAGTGTACAACTGCTCTTGAAAGGTGAGAATCCTTCAAATCTGCTTGATAATCTTATTTTAGTTAATCAATTACAAGTATATAAATCATTTACTAAAACACACTGCAAGCATACCATTATACATCTTGGGGCAACCACTTCCATTCCAATCACTTATTACCTGCCGTGAACATTTAGATGTTGGATTATGATGCTTCCAGAACAAGGACAAAAGAGTAAAATAGTCAGTCTCCTTTGGATTGTAGTCTATGTCCACAGTTTCAGTGTGATCACCCCTGTGCAAAGAGAAAGAAAATATGAAGATCATTAATAACTATTCCAAAAAAAGAGGATTGCTATGATATATTACAAATCTTCGAAATCTTTTTTTTCCTTTTCTTTTGTTCTACTGTTCAAAACGCTATTCATACACAATTAAAACTTTATAGGTTCCTAAATAAATAATTAAAAATTCAAACAATACTTCTTTTAACATGCCAAAATTGTTGCATGTATACTGTAACCTCTGAAATTTTCATACAGAATACATCAGCCTTTCCATCCATTTGCATGAGGATTTTGTGAAGAGTAAAGCCTATGAAGAGCCAACTTTTTCATGATAAATAGGGCTTACCTTCTAGATCATTGTAACAGATCCATGACTTGCAATTCAAACTCACAAATACAAACAAAAAACTCATGCATATTACATAAAATAATACAGAATACAGAAAAAAAATATTTGTGTTTGCAATTTCCCACAATAGTGAGGTAGCACTAGGAAAAGAATTATGTGATGTTTACCTTTATTTGATGTCCATTGTCAGGTATCCCAATGGCTGGGGATTATATTTCCATTGGTGACTGTATATATCAGAACAATAAGAAATGGGAAAGTGTACCACAATGTGACAGGATTTATTAAAAAATCAAAAGAATAAACTCAAAGATCAAGTGTTCAATAACAGATACTTACAAACTATGGTAGGATGGGTTGACCTTGGACCCACCGGCATAGCCAACTCGTGTCCTGACGACACCAGTGGCACAACCGAACAGGGCCTCTGGTGTCCAAAATCATGACATACCAAATGTTGCTTTTTTGGTAATGACCTGTGGTTCATACATATTCTTTGTCCCTACACAAAGGTTAGCCTGAAAATATAGAAATGTAAACTGACCAATAACACTTTTTACCTCTCTATTCATAGCACCCTAGGTTTTGCATTACTCCTCTAATCTTTTCTGAGTTTTTGATTGAAAACTATGAAGATGGGAAAATATTTGGCCTTACATACCCAATATCACAGGATTTTCATTTCACTGCCAAGCAAGGTACCAGCATAAACTTCTAATACCTTATCTGAGAGCTAAACTTACTTATTTTAGACAACCTATCATGTGCTTCAACACTAAAGATGAGACTAAACTTACAAGTCAGTTTTCCAAGAAGGTAAAGGCTTTTAAATACTGCTATTCAGATGCTTTACTCTGACAGAACAATTTTTAAAGATTCAGGGTATAAGAGATATACTCTAAACCTGTAACTAAGCAACCAGTTTCACAAGCTATGAAATTCTGAAATTGAAAATTTACCAGAATATGCCAATATAAGATCTCTAATTCAGTGGTAACCATTCCTGCATCTTTGTTGAATTATTTGCTTGACTGAATTTAGTTATTATTTTCAACAATGAGCATTAAATATGTTAATGAGATGAGACAAGTCTCACAACAGTATCTTTCTTTTTTCATCATGAATGATATAGCACCACAGACAAAAACTGTCATCAATAATGGCCATCTTCAATGAAGCAATAATGGTAGAAATGTAGAAAGATTAAAGATGAAAAAGGAAGAGAATTCCACACCTTCATCATTCAAAGAAAGAATGTGGTACATAGTTAATAAAACTAATGACGTATCAACTACAATATAACAGTGGAAATAAATTAAATCTTAGCCCCATGCTGAAACCAGATTAGGTTTTCGTAGGTTCTGATGATTTCTAAACTTATTCCACTTCATTTTATGTTCATTAACCCCAAATTTTCCCTGATCTTCGTAGCCCTCCCCATTATCACCTTAATGTCACAGACGGTAAAAATTGCTTCTAGTCTCAATCCCTACATATCTATCTATCTCTATCTAGGATGCATGTTCCACATGAGACTCACTCATGGAGGTGGCCACAAAAATAGTCTCCATAACTAGTGAACTCCAGTGCCGATCCTTAGCCTTTAGTGCCTCACCTTTAACAGGCCACTGGCAGAGGGAAATTAGAGCAGTGTTAGCAAAGGCTCCCACCTAATGTTCCTACTGACTACTTCTACCTACTGTTTCTACATCTTTACACTCAATAATTAACCCTTTTTTCTTAGAACAGAGTTAACCTAGAAATAATTTGGTGAGAAGGAAACAAATAATCTGCCAAAAATCTACATGACAAAAACTATTCAAGTATACAAAGTCCACACAACTGAAAATTTTACACAAACTCACATTGGTAATTACACATCCAAATTATCAATTCTTTCTCCTAAAAAAAAATGTGGAAGACTTATTCCTTCAGAAATCAATTCTGCAATAGTAAATAGATCCTAAAAGAATAGCACATAATTCACTTTAGAGGTTAGTGAAAATCATATCAAAGGATGTAACACTTCATATAGTTCTATTCCTCCTGCAGCAATAACTTTAATGAATCCTATGTTTGCCAGTATTTCTTTGGTTGGTAATGCCTTTTTATTTTCTAAATCCAATATTGGTTTTCCAAATCAAAATACCAACCCACAATACCTAACCTAACATAACATAATGTTCTTTAAAGTGATAGCTGCTAGTGGAAAAGAATTCTATGAAGTTTGGTGATTCTACTGATATTTTCATCAATAAAAGTTAGAATCTCTCCCTAAATTAAATAACTAATGCCTATCCCAACAAACCACAAACTGTCCAACCAGCAACCTATACATGCCCTAACACATCCGAGTGTTACACAGAATATCTGTACTATACATGCCCTATCACATCCGAGTGTTACACAGAATATCTGCACTATCATATATGGGACTTAAACAGATCATATATGATTCTTACACAGAACGTATGCCCTGCTACATATGTGCCTTGTATGGCATATATACCCTAACATATATGGGCCTCACATAGCATATATGTCATGCCACATATACATCCTTCATATTATATCTGCTTTGCCATATATGGGTCTTACATATCACAAGTATCTATCCTGCCTCACACAGCAGAATTTCTCCCACATACAAAACTTATAATAAAAATCTCCCCTACCAAATATGGGCTCTGCAAAGCATATCTGCTCTGCCTTGTATTGCCTTACATTTCTGCTTTCCCAAACATATGCCTTCCAAAGCATATCTGCTTTGCCGTATATGAGACACTGGGCAAATCTACTCTGCCTTACACAGCACATCTGCTTTACCACATATGAATCTTACAGGGCAAATATGCTCAGCCACATATATTCCATACATATCTGCTTAGCTACATGCAAGCCTTACATAGCATATCTGTTCTGTCACGTAAGAACCTTATATTACAAGCATTCAACCACAAGTAGCAGATGTTAGGCAACCCCTAACGAGAGAGATGAACCATCAAAATCACAGAAGAGGCTAATGACACCAAGGCTGTTAGCCACCATCACAAAGGCTGTCACGTTAACCTTCCTGGCCCAGGTTGCTGTCTTCTCTCTCTGCCTCACATACTCATGGGTTGCTGGCATTACCCATAAATCCATAGTCTCTCCTTCTTAAACATACTACTTGACGTGTAACTCATGTTTCTCCTTGTTGCTAATGCTACATTTTTCTGCATATTATACTTTAGCTCTGCCTAATCGTAAAATCTCGGCAGATGTAAATAAGGATCAAGATAAATGATCCCCATAGCATAGAACTCCCTCCCCATACAGTAGATATTTGTAATTACATATGAGCCTGACATATCACCTCCACCCTTCCACATATGAGCCAACAGAGCACATCCCAACGACATATGTACCTTACATTGCATATCTGCCCTGTCACATACATGCATTACATACTTATCTCATCTACATAGATGCCTGACTTACCATATCTGCCCTAACACGTGTAATTTACACGGCATATCTATGTACTCTGCTGTATGGACGTCTTACACAGTACAACAGCCTAAATACATGAGTACCACATAAAACATATCTGCCTTACACATATGGATCTTACATAGCACTCCTGCCTGCATGCCACAGAAGGATCTCACACGACATTTCTGCCTTGATATAAACAGGCCTTACATCATATATCTCCTTGTTACATAAGGGCCTTATATAGCGTTCTGTCCCGCCCCAAAGAGGCCCTATGAAGCATATGTGCCCTGCCGCTATAAGCCTTACAATGAATATCTGCCTTAACATATGGGCCAACATATGGGCCACAGAATATCCGCCCTGCCATATAAAGGCTTTACATTGAATATCTGCACTGTAACATATAGGACATGGCATACGTGCCGTGCCATATACATACAGGCCCTACATTGCATATCTGCCTGCCACATAAGAGCCATACACTGTATAAAATAAGGATGGATGAGAGTGGAGCACCACCACCACAACGCAGGACTGCAGCCACCATGTAAATTCAACTTAGTACTCACGCCTGGACGAATGAAACTGTGCACTTGGCGGATGAGGTTCATGTAGCACATGTAAGGATCAGCCAAGGAAGGCCTTGGCAGCGGTCTATTAAAACACCAGCAGGGGTTGGCTTACTTCCACCACAGTGACTCAACAACTTGCCTCTTGACAATACAACCTGCCACACACCGCCAATTACCACATTTGCTTACATTAGTATTTCGATTCGAAGCTGATAATACAAGAGGTACATTTTTCTTTGAGAGGGACATTTGCAAATTTTTCTATAATCCAATGGACTATAGTCAACAATATTCTTTACTGATCTTTTATCATTTACTCCTTTCTCGAAAACTACAGCCAAAACATACTTCTCCAGTGATTATTTGTGATATATTGTTGATTAATGATAAAACTACTGAATTTCATGAAATATATTCTTGCCCAAAAATGCAAATAAGGTCTAAATATTGAAGAATTAACAACTGACTAGACTCTGGTATTTCATAATTATCATACTAAGCCAACAAGTTTGACACGATTTTTGTTGTTGATGAAATCTGTAGATGTAATAACGTTTTATAGACTGTTATATCGAAAAATAATTATAACATTATAGTATCAAGAGGACAGTCAAGCATGAGAATAAATAGCAATTCAACTCCAAATTATTTGGCAATCACTCCGCCTCTGATTATCTTCCAGCGGTAAAGATTTGGCCCCTAAGATGAATAACTGAACTTCCAAAGACATGAGCTAGCTGGCTAGCTTCACTGGAAATTTTCTCCACGAAACTTTATAGACAAACACACTGCGTCGCTCTAAAGAAAGATTTTCGCCAAGCCATTTTTTTTTCTTGTCATGAGGGTAATAATGTTTTCAGAGCTTTGCGTGAAATACCTGTCACCTGTTACCATGAGAGGGTAGGAAATTGGTTAACTTGCCGTAAACAAAGAGTAAGCAATGCAAAGAAGCAGTGAAAAAAGCGAAAAAAATTCGTGGCTTCATAGATAGTTTTTACTTTTCCAAAAAAAAGGAACAGAGAAGGGGGCCAAGTGAGGATTTTCCCTCTAAGGCTCAGTGCTCTGTTCTTAATGCTACCTCGCTCACGCGGGAAATGGCAAATATGCATGAAAAAATATGTCTATATATATATATATATATATATATATTATCCCTGGGGACAAGGGAGAAAAAATACCTCCCACATATTCTCTGCGTGACGTAGAAGGCGAATAAAAGGGGAGGGACCGGGGCAGGAAATCCTCACCTCCTGTTTCACTTTTCCAAAAGTAGGAACAGAAAGGGGAACCAAGTGAGGATTTTTTCTTCTAAGACTCAGCCATCTGATCGTTATAACCATTCTCCTAATATTCTGGATTTGTTTTTCACTTCTAGTCCATCTCACTATAAACACACAATCTCGCCCCCTCTTGGTTCATCTGATCATACTCTCATATATGTAACTATTCTAACTGCACCTCCTCCTCCAGCAGACCTTTCTAAGCGTAAATACTGGCACCTGAACAAAGCTGACTGGAATAACTTACGTAACTTCTTTTCTGACTTTCCCT
>JAYMFT010371604.1:0-21557 GCA_038088735.1 Panulirus argus
CTCTCTCTCTCTCTCTCTCTCTCTCTCTCTCTCTCTCTCTCTCTCTCTCTCTCTCTCTCTCTCTCTCTCTCCAGAGTGTTAGAAAAGTAATTACAAAAAAGTGTTTGGGTGGGTTGACAGACACACAGAGCCACTGTTGAATCTTCCCCCTTCCTGGCGATCTAAGGAGTAGTGAGCTTTTGATCGTTTGAGTTAGTAATTACCCACTGTACTCTAGTGAAGACATGAAAGATTAGATGAAGATAGATGTATAGTTGATATAAGTGATGAAAAACACAAACAGAAATACACAGAAAAAAGGGTGGCTACAGATACATATGAACTCATTTTCAAAGTCATTTCATAGATCTATGTATCTTCATATTACTATACAGACATACAAATGTATACTACTTCCTGCCTCAGAATCCTTTCTGTCCTTAAGAGGCTCCTGCAGTACTGGTTTGTTGACTTTCTTTTGGCCTTCTCAGGTATTCCTTTGGTCTTTTTTGGCTAAGGATATCAAGTTGCTGAAGCACATTCCTCATGGGTCAAATGCATATCATACTTATCTGCCTAAACATATCACTATCCATGTCTTTAAGGCAGTTTTGACATTAACCAAAGTTTGCCTGTTTCAGGATCCCCCATACTTGGATATTTATGTTATTAGTTCACTTTAATGTGTTTCTCCCAATGCAGCAATTGCAGTCTCGTCTGTTCTCTCCCTTTTTCATTTTTATCATTTTACATTAGCCCTGCTGGACTACCTTTAATTGTCCATTTGTCTGACTTCTGCTGTATTTGATCTTGGTCACTTTGCAGTTTATTTTACTCCAAGTTACTCTGTGTTTTCTCATAATTTTGGCATCATCAGTAAATATATTTGGTTATAATTTGATCTTGTCTGACCCTAGCACTGAGCCAAGAGTACTCAACTTGTTACCCTCATCCAACTCAAAAAAGTACTTGTTTTCTCTGTATTGTCTCACTTAAATGGTAATCAGTTATGTAAGTTAACCTTCTTCAGTCACTAGTTTTGAACTACAGCATCAGTATTAATCTCATGTGTGGTACACCTTTGAATGCTCTCTGAGTCCAGGTATACACAATCTACCCACACAATTTCTTTTATATATATTATTGTTTACTCTTTTATGAATATCCAGATATTTTTCAGTGATGATCTCTTTCTAAAACCATACTGTCTCTCATTTGATCACTGTCCACCATCTAAGAAATCCTTAGGCTACTACCTAATTGTCTGTGGTGTCTTGCTGTCCTCACTCTTGACAGTGATTTTTAATTCATGGCCTTTTTCAGATTTTCATGGGAGGAATTGCCACCACATTATATATTTTCTATTAGAATGTTGCAGTTATTTAGTGAGATCCAGAAGAATACCCGTAGTGGTTTGTCAAAGAACTGAGCTAACTCTTTGAGTGTAAAATGATCAGGCTGCCTCTGGTCCGTAAGCCTTGTACAGACTCACCTTTTACTATGCTATCTCACTCTCAGGGGTTTTGCCTCAAAGTTTTCTAAGCTCTCTCTCTTTTCTTGTCCAGTGATAATTTTGGTATGGAAAACACTCAAAAAACCTTTGTGTTCTTGTATTCAGGTGTGTCCTTATCTGCATTAATGTAATTTTTAACTTCAGTTCTTTAATCCATTTATTTGGTCATTTATTGAAAGTAAGCCTGAATTAAATTTTTAGATGAGATAAAGGTGATCGTTTGATTTATAAGTGTTTCTGTAACATTTCTTTTTCAGTCTGTTTTCTTTCATCTTTGGCCACTGAACTTATCCAGTAATTATTATCTGAGTTGTAAGATCTATGTGTTTTGCCATTGTTGGCCTTACAGTACTCTGTAACCTCTGACTTCTTTTGCGGTCCTGACAGTTCTTTTATTATTATGATCCTGTGAGCAGTTTGCTGTTTTGATTTCCACAGTTATCTTCCCTGAAAGCCATTTAATTTTGCCATGTCATGTCTTCTGATGGTGCTGTAGATATCATTGCTGACAATGAATCTGCTGGCGCCTGGATTCGATCCGTGTTGCAGGCAGACAATGCACAGCTCATCCAGTTGTTTATCCTTCTTGTGATTTGAAGATAAATGGGTGTTAACTTGGGTTGTGGTAAAGTGCCACAACTGTGACAGCCCTTGTTAACTGATAGCTTGTAACTTAGCTCAAGTTGAACAAAAGGTGTCCATGCTTTGGAACATGGCTCTCACTGACAGGCTGGTAAGCCTACTGGGTGTTGATGAACCCAGTAATGATCTTCTTACAATTAGACTAGTCTTATTGATCAAAGTTCTTTTTATTATAAGGAAAGCTGTTTTGTTGACTTCTAGTTTATTCTTAGGTAACTTTTTCTCCTCCAATTTATTCTTAGGTAACTTTTCTTCTCCAGATTGTTCTAAGGTAACTTTTTGCTCTTCAGTTTATTCCCTGGTAACTTTTTCTTTTCCTCTCCATTCTCAGGTAACTTTACCTCCTCCAGTTTATTCTCAGGTAACTTTTTCTTTTCTGTTTTATTCTTGGGTAACTTTTTCTTTTCCAGCTTATTGTCGGAAAATTTTTTTCACTTATGTTTTATACCATCTTGATTGGCTATTACTTCCATGAACCTTAGTTTTACCTTCATGTGTGCTCCTTGTTTAATGTTACTTTCATAACCCATAGGATACATATCCCATGCCACAGGTCATAACACATTATACAGGTCAATGCAAACCTTATCATGATGACTCTGCTTCCAGGTCTGAAGTTATAATAGGAGGTGTTCCACTCAGCTAAACTCTCTCTTTTTCTAACCCTGATAGGAAAGTTATGCTGATTGTAGGGGTGAAGAAATGGTCTTAAGCACACCATATGCCTATATACATGGAGTGATAAAAACTTTGCCTACTGGAAAGCTCATGAAGGATTTCATTGTGAGTATTGTATGAGCATTGTAGCAGCTTATCAAATGTATTTGTATTTTATACAGTTTAACAGGCTATAAGCCCATGTTTTATTTGTATGGTTAGACTCATTTCTCACATGGATATCCTTTGCAACAATTTTAAATTTCATACATTTTTTTAATCTAAACTCATTCTTAACATAAAATAAGTGAAAACAATTTACATTGTATGTCTTTTAACCATAAACTTTCATTTTGTTTGAAAGACGTGTTTTCTTTACTGGAGTCAGAGGTATTTGATAAGGAGGTTCTCTTTAGCTATTTTCTCCTTACATTGTGATGTGATGAGTACCTCAAATTTTAATTTTTCTTTTCTGTGAAACCTCTCTTCCCATCTCATATACCCACCATTCTATAGCCTCCATCTGGTGTACATGTCAACCTTACGCAATGTTAGCATCATCTTGTCATGTTTCACAGACGCCATATGTCACAGATGTACACTTTGGGGAGCAACTTAAGCACTGGTATCCTGACTATGGTTACTTGAAACGGTTGTGTGACTACTGTGAATGTTGGGGTATCCCAGAGACCTTGAAAGTTCTTAGGAGAGAGCTGCAGCAACTGCAAGCACAGTACAACCTCCTCTCCTCCACTTCACCAGATACCCTGTTTGCCGAAGATGAGAATGTGCTGCTCAGTCACTTGGTAATATGCAGCAGCTTTTGCCCATAATTGATGTGTTCTTCAGATTATCATATTGCAAATTATGGGGAACAGCTTGTGTGATTTTCATTTAACATGAGGGTCATTAAGATTATGCTACTTTGTTCTTTACTTCTTCAGTACTTTATGAAGTAATACTTTTACCTGAATTCTTACCTATTTCTCCTTCGGTAATTTTTTCCTCAACCAGTAACTAACCGAGGGTCTTAGTACGTTTTCACCAGAAAAAAGGTCTGTATTCTTGCTTAATAGGAAATAGATGTGCCTACCAGTGAGATTTCAAGACGTACTAGCTTGGTGGAGTTCACCATCTGGATGCTGTTTTCTTCCTTCTAATGTCCTCCCTCCCAGAAAAGCTTTGCCTGGTCAACCTAGGAAGACCAGTATAGAAACTGATAATCTGATAAGGATGAGTTTGTCACCACTTCATACATCATCAGGTGATCAGTCACCATACTGTTCTTCTTAGGTTGACCAGGCCAAGCATTTTGGCAGGAATGACATTAGGAGAGAGAATAAAATGTTTAGATGGTGAGCTCAGCCTTGCCAGGATATCTTGAAATCTCTTTGATAGACAAATTTTCTTGCTTCCAAACAGGATTATGGGCCTTTTTTTTTCCTGGGACAGCTTCTTAGGACCTTATGATTAGTTACTGGTAGAGTAAATTATCACTAAGAATAGAAAAAACAAAAATATCACTGAACACAAAGACAGTAAGCAGAACTTGAATTCCTCCATTTCCAGTGTCATGGAGTAATTGTGGCAGCAAAACATATCCCTGGATGTGTAGAAATGAGCCCATTGTATATCTTTTCCTGTTGCTACCTTGCAAAGAAAGGATAAGAAGTTAGGTTTTAAAAAGAAGATACTGTGGGATGACCAAATGGAGGCCTGGAGGTGATCATTCCTCTTGGTTGCCATTATTTATTCTCTTATTTGTTGATGAACCAGAATTCAAAGTAATGTCCAGATTTGATCTTGAACTCAAACTGATTCAAAAAATTTTTGCAGGATAGGAAGCCTACATATGTACATGTAAGAATATAACAGGGAGAAGGTCAGAACATCCAAACTCCACTACATTTTTATTTTAATACCTGTTCGTTTGGGGTTATCCCATTAAGCAGAAATCCTGGTTTCAGTCAGAATATGTATAGGCTCTATAATATATGATTTAACCAAAAATCAAATTGATTTGCTATAGGAAAAGTATATTTATAAGGTAGGAGGTTATATAAGGTGTAGTTGTTAGGAAAAGATGTTACGTCAGGTTTCTAACTAAGGACTAGATATTATTTCAGGTTTTTGAGTTAGGACACGATGGTTTAGTTTATAAGATAGAAGAATTAAATAAAGCAGGTTTATAAGTATATAAGGTTTAATGTCATGTTTTTAAATTAGAACAAAATAGTATATGGTAGATTTTTTATTTTGATGGAATAGATGTTATGTTAGGTTTATAATTTAGAACAGCATATATTGTCAGGTTAGTGAGTTTGAAGGACATGGTATTATATTAAGTTTATAAGTTGGGACATGATGTTATGGCAGTTTTTAACTTTAAGATTAACAAGATAATTTTGATGAGTATGATTGATAACATAACAATGAACCAAGCTTACTGTGAGAGTGCACTTAATCTTGGAATTACCTACAACACTTGAGGAAGTAGTTAAAGATTTTTGGTTGGTGGTTATAACCTGAAATTGACAGCCTTATTGACCCAAGCAGTTGATAGCTCAAAACCCAATGAACCAACCAGCCGACTCACATAATTTCATGTAATTCTTGTCAGCTTTTTTGTCTTACATATGACCCTTCTCATAACGTTTTCTAATGAAGAATATAATTAACAGCATGAGGAGGGGCTGAAGGAACAAGAAGCTGGGAGGAAACACAATAGGTTTTTAAGAAGACTTGAAGAAGATCAGAACGGAGTGAGTCGCAGTCACTTGAGCAAGATACATGGATTAAGGGAACTAAGGGAAGAGTATGAACAAATGAAACTTACTTTTGGAATCCACCAACTTACTCTGAAAAGTCATGCAGAATCTCTAGCCAGGCTAAGGGCAGTATTATACTGGCAGAAATTACAGGGACAGGAAGCTTTTGTGAAAGCAACAGAACAAAGAATAAGGAGGTGTAAAAAAAGGCTTAGAAAAGCATTTAAAATGATGGAAAGAAGCAGTGCTGCACAGAAGCCAAAAGCACAGTGTCCTGGGAAGGAGAAAGAAGAACTGTTTGCTGAGATGGCCAAGGCTTCTCAGGATCTTCAATATACCGCCAAAGACTTTGTCATTATTACTGCTTTGAAAGAAATGGAACAGTCTCATCCTGCAGCTGTGAAAAAGGATGAAAGATTTATGGGGGGTGGCATTGCAGTCAATAAATTTTGGAAAATAAAAACTAATGACACAGCACTGAAAAATGATGAAATGAAAAATAGTGTTGTAGAGGATTTTAAGAGTACACAGAAAGTTGGTGGTACTGCAGAGATAACTTTTAAGCGTAAAAAAAATGATAGGAGCACAGCAGAGAAAAACAGTGTAACTGCACTGAAAGATGATTATGTAACAGTAAAATATGCTGGCACTGTAGTGAAGGATCATGGCATGATGAATGAATTTAGCATTGTAATAAAGGATAATGATGTTGCATCGAATGATAATAGCACAGCAGTAAATGAAGGTAGCTCAGCACTGAAAGGCAATGTTACTGCAGGAAGTGCTGCAAGGAAGGTTAATGGATTTGCAGTGAAGGATGATGAAACTAGAGCAAAAAAGCCTAAAAGCAAACACATCAAGGCTGATGGCACTGCAGCTAAATATATGATAATTGCTGTGAAAGAAAATGAGCCCCAGCATGTAGAAGATGATGGGAAAGCAGTAAAGAGATACAAGCACAAGTATATAAAGGATGATGCAATAGTTGTTAAGAGAGACGAGTATAACAGTGAAAAGGATGATGGGATAGCAGTGAAGAGAAACAAACGAAAGCAAGTAAAAGATGATAGGATAGCAGTGAAGAAACAGAAGCACATGCATGTAAAGGATGATGCAACAGCAGTGAAGAGAGATGAGCACAAGGATAAAAATGATGCTGGGACAACAGTGAAGATAGCCAAACGAAAGCGTGTAGAGGATGATGTGACAGTAGTGAAGAGACACAAACACATGCATGTAAAGGATGATGGGACTGCAGTGAGGAGAGATGAGCTCAAGCATGTAAAGGATGGTGGGACTGTAGTGAAGAGATACAAGCACATGCATGTAAAGAATGATGGGACTTCAGTGATGAGATACAAGCACAATTGTATACAGGATGATGGGACTGCAATGAAGAGATACAAGCACAAGCATGTAAAGGATGGTGGGACTGCAGTGAAGAGATACAAGCACAAGCATGTAAAGGATGATGGGACTGCACTGAAAAGATACGAGCATGTAAAGGATGATGGGCCAGTAGTGAAGAGATTCAAGCACATGCATGTAAAGAATGATGGGACTGCAGCGAAAAGATACAAGCACAAGCATGTAAAGGATGGTGGGACTGCGGTGAAGAGACACAAGTACATGCATGTAAAGGATAATGGGACTGCAGTGAAAATATACAAGCACAAGCATGTAAAGGATGATGGGACTGGAGTGAAGAGACACAAGCACAAGTATGTAATGAATGATGGGACTGCAGAGAAGAGATACAAGCACAAGCATGTAAAGGATGATGGGACTGCAGTGAAGAGATACAAGCATATGCATGTTAGGAATGGAGGGACTGCAGTGAAGAGATACAAGCACAAGTATGTAAAGGATGGTGGGACTGCAATGAAAAGATACAAGCACAAGCATGTAGAGGATGGTAGGACTGCAGTGAAGAGATACAACCACAAGTATGTAAAGAGATGGACTGCAGTGAAGAGACACAAGCACAAGCATGTAAAGAATGGTAGGACTGCAGTGAGGAGATACAAGCACAAGCGTGTAAAGAAAGGTAGGGCTGCAAAGAAGAAACACAAGAAGAAGCAAAATCACATGACAATGAAAGATAAGAGCAACAAATTAGTGGGTGATGGTATCAAAGAGAATAGCACAGAGGACAACTTTAGGGTAATGCTCCATAACACTAGTATGTGGTGGAAAACATCTATAAAAAAATACATAAGATATCTTTTAAGTCTTGAACTTTCACTCTGGAGGAAGAGTATAAGCAGAGCTGTGAAGCAAGATGTGAATATGAAGAATAAGGTAAGACAGCGAAACAAAGAGGCGAGTTTAAAGAAAAACACGGAATGTTTGAATAAAAGAGAAGCAGAGAGAAGAGCAAGGATTGACTATATTAAAAGATTTAGATATATAATGGAAACCTTATGTGAAAGCAATAAGAACTTAAATGGGTCGATACCATTCACTGTTGGAAAGAAGGAAGGAAAGTCGACTGTTGAAGAGAGATATCTATGTATAAAAAGAAGAAGGGAAACAATTATTGCTTTCCGTTCTCGTTGGTTGCTTAGGGAGGACATGAATAATCAGATAATCTGCAGAGAACTTATTGTTGAGAAACTTTTGACTGATGTATTAAGTTTGATGGAAAGATTGAAGGATGTGATGCTAGGTAAACATAATATGTGTATTGTAACTTCTGTCCATGAACTCTTATTTAACATATACAAAACGATATTAAAGCTGGTGTTTGAAATGGAAGAAAGAGATACATTTGATGTTAGTGTTTTTGAGTTGGTTTTGGATAGAATATTAAAAATGTTTTTTGTCTTACAATATCATAAAAATGAATATCCAGCTGATGCAATGAAGGACCTCTTTGCTGAAGTATATAAATATCCTGCTGAATATGAGTTAGGATTCTTTACAGGAAGAAGTGTAGCTCACAATACTCCTTATAGTATCAAGAACCTCTTGATTAGGATAGTTAGGAATACAGAAAATTTGGCAAATATAATAAAAAGTATAAGTGAATCTTGTAATACACTTCAAATAAATGAACAGTTGAATGATATACTTTACATTTTAAAATGTTTTGTGCCACACTTGCCAAAAAATTAATGGTGGCATTATTTCATTAAGCATTCCTTACATTTTAAAATGTTTTGTGCCACACTTGCCAAAAAATTAATGGTGGCATTATTTCATTAAGCATTCCTTGGTTATATATACAGGATGCTGAGAATATCTGATAATGATGTAAGGAAAAGAGTGAGTGTTGGTAATCATGTGATCAAACAAAAGCCATGATCAGAATATTCAGAGTGATGAAAAAGATCAATGTAAAATGAAAATAATAATAGTGAATAAGCTTGAGGTAAAAGGTCAAGTTTGTTATCAGGCCCAGTTGAGGTAAAAAGGCTAGTAAAAACTATTAGATAACCCAGTAAATGTGAAACAAGAAGTAGCATATTGTAGTGAAACTTTTAGACAAAACTTAGCATGAAATGCACGGCATGTAGACCACAAAAGTGACAATTCGTACAGAACTTTAGATAGTTGCAAAGCCCAGCAAACATGATAAGGTGATATATGGCATAAGGCCCAGTAAAATAACTGTTGATACAAAGCCTAGAGTGTAAAATAGTTAGTGTAAAGTTTATAAGAGAATCAATGTACCATTTTACTAGAATTACACATTTTGATTCTGGAATGTTGGTTACATTATATGTGTCAGCAGAGTAACATAGTGGTTTTGGATTGGTTAAGTCTTACCAAGAGAGCCCACAACATTTGACCTTGTAGGATATTAGTTTATGATAAACAAATGTAAGGATGAGATTATCAATAGCAGAAATGTAAACTTGTCTGATTGTACTTCAAAAGTCTCCAAGGAACATTAATGTGAGAAACAGATTTTATATTGACCCATGTGTTTGTGATATTAGTTATTCTTGTGTCTCTTTGAGGAATCTTACTTTTGTAGGTACAGTGTATTATTTTACTTTATTTTTTTTTATGAAGCATCATTGCACAGTATAATTATTAGTTAAAGAATGTTGCATGTTATTCATATTAAAGGAGATAATGACCATTGCATTTTAATAAATGGAAATACTTAGTACCAATTCTTTTTCTCTATAATGATTTTTATAACATGCATCTGTTATTAATTCCAGTATTTAGCATCGATATGTTGTGTGAGGATTACTTACCTGGTTTTTATGATAATACAAGTCATGTTTCATAAGTATGATTTCATAGAAAGTTATTGTACATCAAACCAAAGGTTTGTCAGGCATGGTGATGTTTATTCAACCTGTATCATTCAAGTGGAAAGTGTTTAAACATTAGCACATAAATGTTTATATTAGCATCTTAGTCCATGGCGTGTGAACCCGAGAGCATCGACTCGTTAGTTCGAAGCCGTGAGACCGCGCCAGTCCTCCTTCCACGCCACTGTTACATTATGGTATGGGTATTACCTCGACCCAAGTTGGCAATGAATATAAAGAACTGGCTTTTATTAAAAGACTAATGATAAATAGCCATTACTTGATAATTGTTCAACTGCCAGAGGTGGAATCGGCATGGGCAGGGTTCTTGGAGTGGTGAGGGAGGTGTGAGGCAAAGCCGTGCGTGAGGGTAGAGGAAAGTGAAAGTGTTTTAAGGCTCATAGGCAGGTTTATAGGCGGGCAGGATTCTTGACTTGGGCTAAGATGGAGCTCCATTATAATGGGGGATTTAGGGGCCGCCTATCCTCCTTTTTCCCCAATTTTTAGGTTAATTGGTTACCTTAGGGGTAGAGCCCTACTTAAGATCCATAAACCTATCAGTTTTATTTAAGGGGAAAATATTAAGGTTATTTGGTACTTCCACTGAGCACGAAATTTCTTTTGTGTTGTCTGTGGGCGATGGAAAATTATTTAAAAGTCATCTGGATGAGAATTTCCTCTTCGTGGCATTAATCAGAGTTCACAGTCATTTGATAACGTGATTCAACTTTGCCTACATGTCACTTGATAACCAGATATACTGGATTCATCTAAATCACTTGGGATATATTTTAATGCCAGATTTATGTACTGTTTTATTGTTGAGTCATTTCAGTAAGAAAATACATCTCATATAAATTAATGGCTGAAAATATTATGAAAACAATCATATTAATGGCATATTCAATGGTGGTTATTTCTTGTGTCAATAGATGGCAGGAGAATGCACTTTTGCGTTTTGGATAAAATATTATTGGAATCTGGTTACAAAATCACGTTTTAATGGTTTTTCTATATTTTTAAGTATCAGTCATCATTTCTATATATGGATTCTTAAATAAGAATTTATAATATATCATCAGATATTTATTTTTATTTTCTTTCTAACCAGTGAAGTCAGTGTTTGAATTTTTAAAAGTCTTACTTGAGAAGTTACCGACAAGCGACATTCTCTGGTAATTTGAGGAGCCTCATCCAAACTTATTGATACAAATATGACTTAAATAATGACTTAAATTAGAATTCGTAGGTTTGGATAAAGTCTTTGTTACAGAGTATTACAGTGAATGTGATGATCTGGCTCGAAACAAACTCATTTCACGTGATTGACATAGATGTTACAAAGACGAAATTTGTGGTGAAGTGAGCAGCCTTATCAAAACTTATTGATATAGATATGACTTAAGTAGCGACTTCACTTCGAATTCGTAGATTTTGATAAACTTTTTATTACGGAGTATCGTAATGGATGTGATAATGTGGCTCGAAACTGGCTCACATTTCATATAAATGATACAGTGAAAATGCGTTGTCAAAGAAACACATTGTATAATTATTCATAGTTTTGACCAATAAGTATTGTGATATCTTTATCATTTCATACATAAATAAATAACAGTGTGTATATAATAGGAAAGTAATAAACATTCATATAAATTCATACAAAATGAGTTTATTATGGCTAGCTATGTATTAGCAAAAGAGGGCCACATGCATAATGAGAGAGTATGTGGTCTTAGAATTATCCTTAACACCTAGAGAAGGTGGTAAAGATTTTATGGCTGGTGGATGTACAGCTTGACGTTGACGACCTTAATGACTCTGTAAATTGATAGCCATAAACCGCAGACATCCAACGAATCTATAACCAGGGGAATATTTGATAAACCATTTGTCTCAAATGAAAGTATATAAACTTTCTACCATTCATGAGAAACTGCTTTTGAATGAAGGTCCGACTTACCTTATTTTCGAAGCTATTTGAAACCAGAACGAATTTCGTATGGATTATGGTTTTATTCGTGAAATTTACATGGAACCGATCATCAATATGATGAGACTTTGTAATATAATTTATATGAATTTCAATATGAGACCATTATGATGCTGAGGAGGTTATAGGGCCGCTTACCCCTCCCTCCCTCCCTAAATAAGGGTTCACTGGGGTTTTGGAATTGAATCTATTAAGAAAGGAGGTGACTTAAGTTGCTGACTGGTTTAGTATGGATTTTATTCGTATGTGTGGGTCATGGTGAGGTGCCTGAGGATTGACAGAATGTGGGTAGATACAGGCAGAGCTTGACTTGAGGTGCATCCATCTATCAGTTCTATGAAAGGGGAAAATGAAAGGTTATCTGGTACTTTGACTGTCTACGATATTTCATTAATGTTGTTCTGTGGGCGATGGAAAGTTGATTACAGTTCATTTGGAAGGGAAATGCATCCTCATGGCATTGGTCAGCGTTCACAGTCATTTGATAACGTGTTTCAACTTTGCATACATGTCTCGTGATATGTAGGTTTACTAGATTTATCTAAATTAATTGAGAGATATCTTTTCTTGCCATATTTGGATACCTATTTAATTGTTCAGTCATTTTAGTAAGGAAATACCCCTTAAATCAACCACTGGCTAAGATAAAAGTAAAACTTGATCATTTTAATGTCATATACAATGGTGATTCCTTGTTTTGTCAATAGATGGCATGAAAATGCACTTTTGCGGTTTTGGAAAAAAATATTATTGGAATCTGGTTACAAAGTCACGTTTTTCATGGCTTTTCGATAATTTTAAGTATCAGTCATCAACTGTAGATATGTATTTTTAGATAAGAAATTACAATATGTCATCAGAAATTCATTGTGAATTTTTTTGAAAGCAGAGAAGTCATTATTTGTATTTTTAAAAGTCTTACTTGAGAAGTTCCGGACAAGCGACTTTCTCTGGAAATTTGAGGAGCCTCATGCAAACTTATTGATATAAATATGACTTAAATAATGGCTTGGATTAGAATTCATAAGTTTCATTAAAGTTCTTGTGACGGAGTATCACAGTTTATGTGATGATATGGCTCGAAACAAACTCATTTGACGTGATTGACATAAATGTTACAAACGCGAAATTCTGTGGTGAACTGAGTAGCCTTATCAAAATTTATTGATATAAATATGACTTAAGTAGCGACTTCATTTTGAATTTTTATATTTTGATAAACTTTTTATTACGGAGTATCGTAATGAACGTGATAATCTGGCTCGAAACTGGCTCACATTTCATAGAAATGATATAGTGAAAATACGTTGTCAAAGAAACACATTGTATAATTATTCATAGTTTAGACCAATTAGCATTGTGATATTTCATATATATATATATATATATATAAATAATACTATGTATATAATAGAAGAATTATAAACATTCATATAAATTCATACAAAATGAGTTTGTTATAGGTAGCTATGTATTAGTAAGAGAGGGCCACATGCATAGTCAGAGAGTATGTGTTCCTAGAATTATCCTTAAAACCTAGAGAAGTTGGTAAAGAGTTTATGGCTGGTGGATGTACAGCTTGACGTTGACGACCTGAATGACTCTGGAGATTGATAGCCATAAACCCCAGACATCCAACCAACCTATAAACAGGGGAATATTTGATAAACCATCTGTTTGGAATGAAAGTATGTAAACTTTCTACCATTCATGAGAAACTGCTTTTGAATGAATGTCCGACTTATCATTATTTTCCAAGCCATTTGAAACCAGAACGAATTTCGTATGGATTATGGTTTTATTCGTGAAATTTACATGGAACCAATTATCAATATGCTATGTTTTTTTAATATGATCTATATGAATATCAGTATGAGACTCCATTATGATTTTGAGGGGGTTATGGGGCCGCTTACCCCTCCCTCCCTTTCCTCCTAAGTAAGGGGTTCACTGGGGTTTTGGAATTGAATCTATTAAGACATCAACCAACACAGGCGTTAAGTGATCCACATACAAACATACACACACCTAATCACATTTGCACACGTTTAAAAAAAAAAACGCTCCCCGTATAGCACCAATATGTAATTACGCAGATGACATATCCTATCACACTCTTCAAAGAACACCAGTCTAGAAATTTTCGTACCTGGAGAAATTATCATAAGACATTAATTAATACGCAAGTTAGAAAAACATTTTGCAATCGCTTGACAGAGATTATGAACAATCCAGCACGTATAGCGAAGTTTAATATCAAAGAATAATTACTCAACGCAATTGAAAAATCCCACCTGACATTGCTAATAACTCGGTCTGTAATTAAATCAAAGTTCCATAACTAATTAGTTGATAATTACAGGTAGTCCTTTTGTATTGGCTGTTTCACGTAAACTGGCTTACAGAGAGAGATGGTGTGTGTGTGTGTGTGTGTGTGTGTGTGAGGGCCTAAATTTATTCCCAGTTTATCGAATAATCATTATGTGAAGATGAACAGCTTGGGTTGACTTTGGACCAACTAGCGCAACTAGGAATCGAACCTGTGCGGTTTGACCCGTGGGCTCACTCTCTCCCAGATAACCGCATTTAGCAATTAGTGTAGCGAGAGCAACTAGTGTGATTTTAAGGACCATAAGATAGCAGCAGGTAACAGGGAACTGGGTCTTATGGCCATAACACGAGAATCAAGCTAGACAGAGCTATACCCTCGTTACCAGGCTAACTTAAAATGCAAAACTATTTGGATTAAGTCAAATTTATCGTGTTCATGGGTAAGGCAAGCCTTAATCTGAGCTCAAAACAAGCCAACGATCAAGCTAAAATAAAATTAAGAACCCATTTTGACAGCAACACATTCACACAAACACGAAATAGCTTTTAAAGTTAGTTATTAAGTTAAAGCATAAAGAATACTGTAAAAAAAAAAAGAATAGGCTCGGCTTCATATGGCGGTATCACGTTAAGGTGTGTAAACAAACCCGTAGCAAACAAAACAATCCCTTGTAAATCCCTGTAACCATGGCTTGTAAATCCCCACAACACTGAAATATCATCCTGATGTTATGAAGAGTGTGATTAAGAATTGGATGACACACACTATCATCTCAGAGAACTGTTGGTGCCTGATTTACGGAAATTTGTAAATAATTAGCGTATGGCAAGCGGTTCGTGGGGGCAACGGAGTAGGTTGATTTACAAAAGAAATCTGTACTACCGATTTACATTTACGTTTGGTGGCAAAGGGAAAAATTTGGAGCCAGTTATGTAAATTGGTTTTGAAATTGTTTCCAGAAATTGTTGCTAGGACGAGAGATTGAATGAGGTTGTAGATTGCAGTGGTGTATACACACACACACACACGGACACAGACAGACAGACAGACAGACACATACACACACACATAGATACCAGGTATAGGCTTAGGGTGTATGTATGTATGTATGTATGTATGCATGTAAGTTTGTGTGTGTGTGTGTTTGTCTATGTGTGTGTGTGTTTGTATATAGGAGTAAAGCTATGGTACATATATACACGGTTGAGAGACGGGGCAAAACAATGAAAGACTCTCTCCTCTTAAAACACAAATAGGAGTCGAAGTCCTTCCCGTATAGAATAAATAGCCTCTTTTTCCAGCTATATATAAATACAACCACGTTCCAATGATAGAAAGAAATTGAATGCCAAAAGCTTACTGGGAAAGCTTTATGGTCTTTGAGGTGCTAAGGTATGGGGAGACGGCAGCAGTTGAATTTAATAATAATAGTAATTAATGTTGTACTGAATTTATGCTTAAGACACAGGCTCGATATATTACATAAAAGTGAAGTCATAGTGATAATTAGTTAATTTATCATTTAAGAGCTTAAGATGCTGGTAGGGTTGAAGGGAAAAGTTTTTATTTGAATAGGCTGTGAATATATGATGATGTAAATATTAAACAATTCTATAAAGAATGGAAACTCCAGTGGCGTATATGCGTAAAATCCACAAATAACAAAGATAAATGTAAAGAAATACGTTATATTTAACAATATTTGTCTGACGGTACATATGAGATGATTACACGAATTTTGGTACCAGAATTATTCGTAACTTGCCATCAGGAACAGCAGACATTGGAGACTTTTTCCAGCAGGAAGGTCAAGAAGATAATGAGTCAGGGAACGATGAGTAAACTATCCAGCCATGTTGTGATTAGATAGGGCCAAGGGACAGCAGTTTGACTTGAGATTTTGTGCCAGCAACATGGCTGCTTGATTGGTACATAGAAAAATGGCCAATCCATTGGAAAGAAGTGTATTTTTGTGAATATTCTCCATAAATTAGTAAGACTCTCATCTTGGAAGATGTATAGGAGACCATATTCCTTTGAATATTTTGTGCTTAGTGAATACAAAGGAGAAATAAGTAATTCGTGTGTTGTATTACTCTATACACGAACTCACGAATATTCACGAAAAATTAATTTTTAGATGTAAACGATATTTTCCCTAGGGACCAATAGATTTGTGATCCCCTCCCTGGGGCATTGGCCTGAACCTGAAAAGCTCCCTACTTTGCATCACCCCCTTTGTGAGTGGTTATCCCAAAGGGGACCCTAGAAAGAGTAGGACCCATGGGAGCACGAGTGTGTGTGTGTGTGTGTGTGTGAGAGTGTGTCTGTCTGTCTGTCTGTCTGAGGTGCCATAAATGGAGTGTGTTTTGATAATTGCCTTTTGTGATTATAATGAACATAACTGTCGTATGCAAATGTGTCAGCCTTGTATAATGATTCATAGAAACATGAAGTGTGTTAAGTATATATGGTTTAATTACATTTATAGATTTTAAAGGGGCATAGTTTTGCCTCAAATCGTGAATATGTCAGTAGTTGATTTAAATATTGCCAAATATAATAATTGAAATGATTAATAAAAATTTTTAGTAAATAGAAATACGACCTTGTTAATAAATATATTATAATCATTCTAAATATGGCAGTGATTAATGAAAATTTTGGAAACCATAAAAACTGAAGGATTATTAATACACAAACGTATTGAAATCACGAATATTTAAATATTCAAGATTAGAATCAGTGACTTTCTGCCAAGAATAATATATTTATTGTAGTCACTCTAATATTTATCCAATTTCAACCCCCACGCGCCATCACGTGACCCGTGAGCGAAAATGTTGCAGAGGACCACTCCCGTTCTTTGGAAAATATCATTTTTTTTTCGACTGCAAATCGACTATTTGGAAGTGAGAAACGTGAGAGTAATTTGCCTAAGGTGTACATGATTGTAATTAGAGGGTTATGACTGAGGTTACGTTAATGATGTTGCGTATATGAGAGATGTTGACCGGCTTCTTACGGCCGGTTGAGTAATGGAGGCCAAGGTTGGGAGTTAATTGCACCTGACCTTTGGCCTTGGTCTGTGACGTCGCTCGGAGGCGTATATGCATTTGCTCCGTAGAAGTGTAATTACTTGCAAATAAATTGTGGTATTTTTAATTGTTTTCTGTATTTGTTGGCAAGGTAAAATGTGAGGACAGAGTAGGGGGAGGAGTGTGGGGTGAGGGTAGTAGGTAACTTGTCCTTGATGATGTGCGACATATATGAGACCTAGTCTGGGGTGATTTCACGTTTGAATTTACATCATTTTCATTTTGCTGATGATGCATTCAAATTAATTTTGACAGATTTTGATAGAATATTTATTTGAGTGAGGTACTGTTTAGGGCCCTAAGGATGCACGATGAAAATGGCCATATTTATTTTGACTAAGCTGCTTGATTGGATTACCAGCTTTATGCTGTTAATTTTCACACTACACAATTGCTTTTAATCCAGGTTTGTGGTAATTGTAGGTTGATTTATAATTATTAGGTCAGTAAATGCTACACATAAAAGCTTACTCAGTACATTGGGTCGAGATTGTAGGGAATCAGTAGGTTAAAATCCCCACCCACCTACCTGATCACTTGCTACTGTTAATTAAATGATTTATCTCCTAAAATTTGGTAAGATAATGTATTTTTGGAATCATTAATTGAAAATGTCATGCTAATGTATGGTGTATTTTGTACAGAGCTTTTGTATTTTGGGGTTGAGTTTTAAGATAGGTAAAAAATGTTCCTAAATCAATAGGTCATATTAAAACCTTCCGTGACCCGTACCTTGCAGCTTAAGAATATAGAATAAATATAATTTAGTTAAACAATAAGTATTAGTTTGATATATTTCCAATCAAGATGAGCAGTTGAAAGCACACACGACCTGACCTAGGAGCATAAATATTAGATTAAGCATGAATTTTGTCTGTTGCTTGCCTTGTTGATTGACATTTAATTACTGTTTTCATAGTAATTAATTAAGGATGTGAGTTGAAACTTTATTTTTAAGAAAATTTGTTGACTTGGGAAGGTTAACTAATGATACTTTGATTGGGAATTAGATATATTTCTTTTGAATTAATGAAACTTTTCATATTAGGTGTATTACTGTTAATACCAGATAAAATACTTTATCATTAGGTTTAATGAATGAATAGGTAAAATTTATCAACTGCTACATGTGGGTATTTTAAGGAGATAAATAAAAAAGAATATGATTTGATTAAGAAATTACATTAGAGTAAGTTAAGTTATTGATGTTTTACAGTGGTGGTGTTTAACCTGAATGAAATTTTTAATTTAGCAGAATGATAGAAATTAAAGCAATAGTAATAAGGGCTCAGTATATTAGGGCTAATGATTGGGCTTTGAAACTAAAATGAAAGAAAATACTTGTATTAAATGAAGAGGACTTATTTATATTTCACTCTACCTGAAATTGGAGTAGAAATGTATGGAATCCACCAAACCTAGTTAAACCTTATGTATTGTCTATATATTCATTAAGTTGAGAAGCTATTGAAACCTCACTTGACCTGACATAGCAGTTGAGTTATTTATTAGTACAAATAGACTAAGAAGAATTTTTGTTTGATGATTGTCAATTTGATTGACATTATTTTGTATTGTTGGTGAGTTGAGGGTGTGAATAGAATATTGAAGATAGATTTTGACAGCTAGGGAGGTTAGGTAATTTTTTGTCCTTGGTTTTGCTTAAATTTTTAACAAGTTAATATGATTACTTTTAAATAATTTTTTTTTATAAGATCAATGGACTGAAGAGTGGAAAATCTGTTAACCGCAGTACTTGCCTCCGTTAAGAAGATAATTGAATAATTATATTTTTAAGTCACTTGTTTGCCTGTGGATTAATTTTACTTTTGATAATATAATAACTGGTGTGTTTTGATGTATTAAATATTAATAGATGTAGAACTGTAATGAAATTGTTAATTTTGGAGAGTAATATAAGACAAGGTGATATTGGTGATTGCTCTGTAGAGCTTGGGTACTGATTTTTTTTTTACTGTAAAAGTTGGCAAAATACTATTGTTAGTAAAGCAACATGACCTGTTAAAATCTTACCTGACCTGACCTTAAAGCCGAAACGTACCGAACTCACAGAATGTAATTAAACCTCACGTATTCACTCGACATACTGTACCTAAAGTCGACGTAGCCCATTGAAATCTCGCTCGACTTCACCTAGTTGGTGAATTGCTCGTAGAAATACATCGTCATCATCACGAGAGTATGTTGTTGCTCCCCATTTTGAATGACTTTACTGCAATATTATTGTGACTTACTGAAAGGTGTGACTAGAATATTGAATTTGAAAATCTATTTTGAGTGCTATTGAGGATAGGTTTTCTGCTAGGTTTGACATATTTGTTACAGTAATGTAGGTTATATATTTTAAAGCTGTATTACTTTTATGTCAGCATTATTAGTTTTATATTGGTAGGTGTAGGGAACCAAGGGTTGCAAATGGATAAACTGCAATACATGCTTATTGTTCATTTAAATATGTACTTGATTTGTTATTCATTGATTTATGTGTTGCATTGTTAGTGGGATGTGTTTTGAGAGGGCATGCATATCATGAGTTAAGTTAATTTTTGTGAATAATAGAGACGAAGGAGATAGTACTGAGGGCTCTCTCTATATATATATATATAATATTTTTTTTTTTTTTAGGTAAGATATTTGTATGAAATCCGGTGAATATACGAATATAAGGTCATCTGACCTGACCTGACCTGACCTTATAGCTGAAATGTACATAATCAACAGATAGATCCTACTTTAACAATGTGAGAATTACTTGTAAGAACAGATCGATGTGTTATTTATGGATCTGGAGAAGGCATACGATAGGGTCGATGGAGATGCTCTGTGGAAGATTGTAAGAATACACGGCTTGAGAGGTAAGCTACTAGAAGCAGCGAGAAGTTTTTATGAAGGTCGTAAGGCATGTGTGCGAGTATGAAAAGAGGAGAGTTGTCGGATCCCAGCGAAGGTCGGGGTGCGTGACGTTTCCGTGGTTTATGGATTGGGTCGTAAATGCACGATTTTTTGAGTGAGGTGAGGGGCGGCGAGTATGCAGTTTCTTAAGGATTAGAGGGCCTGGGAAGGGAGTCGATTGATGTTCGCCGACGATACAGCACCGTTGGTTTATTCGAACGATAAACTGCAGGAGTTGACGAGTGAATGGGTTTTGAAAATTGTGGGAAAGGATAAAGTTTAGAGTAAATGAGAATAAGAGCAAGGTTATTAGGTTCAGCAGGGTTCAGGGAGAAGTTATTTTGGATATGAGTTTGAATGGAGAAAAATTGTTGCAATTGAAGTGTTTTAGATATCTGGGAGTGGACTCAGCAGCAAATGGAACCACGAAAGCGGAAGCGAGTCATGGGGTGGGGGATGGGCCGAAGGTTGTGGGAGTGAAGAGGAATGTTTGGGTAGGGAGAACGTTATCCGTAAGAGCAAAAATTGGCATTTGAAGGAATAGTAGTCCAAACAATATTAGACGGTTGCAAGGGATGGGCTATAGATCGAGTTGTACGGAGGAGGGTGGACGTGTAGGAAATGGAGCATTTAAGGACGGTGGGTGGCGTGAGATGGTTAGATCGAGTAAGTAGTGTAAGGGTAAGGGAGACAAGCGGTAATAAGAAGAGTTTGGATGAGAGAGCAGAAGAGGGCGCTCAGAAACGGTTTGGACGTTCTGAAAGAATGAGCAAAGAAAAGTTAACAGAGAGGATACGTTTAAGAGATGCAGGGAAGAAGGAGAATTGGGAGAGCAAATTTGAGGTGGAAGGATGGAGTGAAAGGGATGCTGAGTGGTAGGGGCTTAAACATGCAGGAGAGTGAAAGGTGCGCACGGAATAGAGCGTAATGGAACGACGTGGTATACTGGGGTCAATGGAGTGAAGCAGAGCATGTGAAATGTCTGGGATAAAGCATAAAAAGGTCTGTGGGGTAATGAATTTGATAGGGAGGTGTGGTTTTGGTGCACTGCACGTGATAGCAATAGACTAAGTGGGATCGAATGTGGCCTTTTTTGTCCATTTCCTGTTGTTACCTTGCGAACGGGGGGGGTGGGGATGCTGTTTCCTGTTTGTGGGGGGGGAGTTTTGAGAGATGGATGGATGGATGGAGGCAAAGAAGTATGAATATGTACATATGTATATTCATGTGTATGTGTATTTATGTATATGTCTGTTGTGTATATATGTGCATGTCTGTATATAGGTGTGTTTGTGAGTGGATGTATATTTTTTTGTCTTTCTTTACACAGCCTCGTTAAATGTGGTAAACAGGGATCAAGTATAAGAAGAGGGAGCAGAACTGAAAGATGT
>JAYMFT010371614.1:0-21556 GCA_038088735.1 Panulirus argus
TTCTTCTTTCTTCTTCTTTCTTCCTCTTCTTCCTTCTTCTTCTTCTTCTTCTTCTTCTTTCTTCTTCTTCTTTTTCTTCTTCTTCTTTTTCTTCTTCTTCTTCTTTTTCTTCTTCTTCTTCTTCCTCTTCTTCTGCTTCTTCGTCTTCTTCTTCTTCTTCTTCTTCTTCTCGTTCTTCTTACATATTCTATAAGCTCATTTTAACCATATAACTTTTTAATGACCTCTGCCATCTTGCTTCTGTTTCTAACATCACCATTCTTTGTTCCATATCTTTTAATTTTTTTTTATATTGTTTTATAGATTATTGATTTGTTTTTTGGGCAGAAAGGTTAGAAAGACCAAAATGCAGTCTCAGTTTGAGCAAGTCAGGCTGAAAACGATTGTAAGTGAAGCTCAAAAATTTGAATGACTGCAGTTCTTGACCATTAAGGGATTGACAGTCTTGTTTACATATTGGTATTACTGCCACACTTGCAACCCTATTTTTAAAGATGGCCTTATTCACTTCTGATATTGGTTTGCATTCTTTTCAAGTATCAAGTGCATGGCAGTCAATGGTTACTGCAATTATGAAAAACAGAGAGCGTTTCGACAAATTTGAGATTTACTGTATTATGAAGTTCCTGATGCTACCTTATTGAGATGAGAAAGGCAAGCATGTTTTCATTATAAAAAGAAAAAGAATCCAAGATTGCGATAGAATGCATAAATCAAGGCATGTATCCTATTACCCTGCTGTTTTCCTTAATGCATAACCTGGTGAGAAATGGTCAGATTTCATTATAGCACAAAGGAAGAATAACACATAGGTTTTACTTAATATGAATCATGGGAACTGCATTAGAAATAGTTTTATGAGATGTCATTCGCCAGGACTGGTGTCCAGAAATGATGTGGAATTAGAGATTGATGAAGAAAAAGAAAATGTAGTGTGTAGCATGAGTAGGTTTGTCTTTCCGGACTGCTGATGTAAAGAGACAGTAGAGCATATTGCTGTAATTGATATTTAGATGTATGTACTTTAAGATGTTTATGGTTCCTTTTGAATGGTCTTCTGTGTGTATACATTTGTATTTAGTTCATAGTGCATGATCAAGACATACAAGGCATCTATAGGCTTTTGTCTGCCAGAGCTAACAATTTCTGTGGCCTTTTCATTGCTACTTTCATGGTTATGTATGTTAATCTATCTCATCTCTTTAGACTTTTCATGCAGATCCTTCCACCTTGGCATTCTTTCAAGAAGGAAATAATTTAAGAGGATGTAAACAACATTAGTGTGCCTTGACTATGATCATACTATGTTGCTTTTGGGGTACATGTAGCTGATGACCAAATGCCTGTGGAAGTTTTCTTAATAGGTTTCTTTGTGCCTGTTCAAGCATCCTCATATGTGAAGGCATTTTGAGTGTCAGCAGCAGATATATGTTTTGACTAACTTAGAGTGTTTAATGTATTATGGGGTATGAAGTAGCCTCCCTGCAATATTATGCGATATCATACACAGGGGTCAACTTGCTGTCATTGGACTAAACCAGGGCATATGGAGCAGCCAGGGGAAACCATGGCAAAGTCTGTGAGGCCTGTTTGTGGATAGGGGGATGTGGTTTTGGTGCATTACACATGCCAGCTAGAGAATGGGTGTGAGTGAGTGAGGCCTTTTCTTCATTTGTTCCGGTACAATCTCACAAAAGTAGGGAAAAAACTGTGAACATGCGTGAAAGAAAAAGAAAAGATAATGAGATCAATGATGTTATATGATGTTAAAGATATTGTATGTTAATTTGCTCAGCTAATGCTGACAATGAGTTTTGTTTCTTCTTGTAGATGTATTTGAAGCCAAGTATTAGGGTGTTCTGTTTCAAGTTAAAAGTCTTCCCAGCATACTTATCTTATTTTTGTACTCGCATCACAATTCCCATGGATGACTATGTTTTATTTAGAGGTGATGGACATGAAAATAAGGATCTTTTGAATGATTTTGCTGTGAAATCCTTTTCCTTTGGCTTGTAACTGTATCTGTTGGTTGAGTTTCAAAGATGTGCTTGAACTGCTGGTTAATTGCCAAAGATTTGCTTGAACATCTGTCTTGCTTTAAACTGTTAAAGTAACTGGGACATATCAGAAGTGCCCCTGTCTTTAATATTTGTCACATTAGCAGTGTTGTTTTTTAATTCATAGACTGAAACCTGTTTTTTTCTATCATACAAATGAAAGCCAGAAAGAGGACTTGGAATTTTGTGTTAACTTATGAATGTTGGAATTAATTTGTATTATTTGGAAATTAAACTGAGAAGTGTGTAACAGCTAAAGCTTCTTCTTGTATCTTTTTAGCAGTCACTTGAGTTTAGCATGGTTTAAATCTCTGGTGCCTTTCCCAAAAATCTAATTAGATTTCACTGTTTTTGTGTCATTACTGCTTTTTTCATTTTTACAGAGGTGCAGTCACCTATAATCCCTCTTTTAAGATTTTCTTTCTTACCTGTTTGATCCTTTGATGTGCAACTTTTATTTCTAAGTTAGCACTTATTATTACTGTTCATGGGCAGATATATTGCTGATTTTAGTGCCATAACAAGAGATTTTGTGACATAAAGACATTTTAAGTGCTCTATAATATTCTATGATTAAAAGAAATTGAAAATTTTTTTCTGCTCAAAAAATCTTTACTTAATCGGTATATTTTTGTCTGCTCATAAAATCCTTACTTATGAATCCAGCAGTGTTAATAACCATGTTTTCATAAGAGAAGGGTCATGATCTGCTTGCAGATTGTTAGAGCACTGCTTGATGGTACACTGTTAGCTGCACTGCATGATGATGTAATGTGTGATGGTATTACCTTCCTGGTATTGAATAAGAGATTGGCTTGTCAGCTATTCTGTAAGCTGATGAGATGAGATCACTTACTTTGCCAATAACAGTAAAAGTTTGGTTTACTAGTTCAGAAGTGCTGCACTGTCTCTAATAACACAGGCAGGTCACTTACAGATTTGATCATTCAGAATATGAGATATTGGGTTCAGATTTATTTTCTCAGAATTCCTTTTTTGTTGTTCCCGGGATATCTTGTTTTCTCGTTTGCCTAGGGGATCCCCGTTCCCCAACAGTAATCGAAATATTTACTGCAATAGATTCTTTTTGGGCAATTATTTAAAATGTACTTTATACAAAGGAAGTGGTAAAGTACTGTTAAAAATGTTGATCTTCCTTATTACCTAGTCATCATTGTAAATTAAGCATGAATAAAGCTCACCTTTCTGCCCATCACAAAAAACGTTTTGATGGAAAGACATAATATTGTGGTAGATTATAAGTTAGGAAGATTGAGCAACATCTTTTCCCCATCTTAAGTTTCAGTGTAATGGCATGTTTACAGCTGAAGTGAAGGGGGTCACAGTTATTAGACCAGGGCATGAATGCCTCATCAGTTAAAGTTTTAGGTTAACCATGCACTGATCTGTCTGTTTTCTTCAAATGACTTCATCCAATGGGGACTTCCCCAAAATGAAAGGAGGCATTAATCTTATTAAACTGTCTTTTGTAATAACATAAAAGTGTCCTTCCTTCATGAAAGTTATTTTTCGAATGGTCTCTGTTTTTCCTGTGCCTTTACTCATGAAACTTACAGGTTCACACCCATTCAAAAGAGATTGAATAAGAACTATTTGGTTGTCTTGCACATTCTATACTTCTTACCATTTTCCAAAGCTTGCAAAGTATCATCAACTATATCTTATGCTATTCTCCCAATACCATCTTAAGGTATAAAAAAATGCTTAAATTTTCTTATCTATTAGTTGTGTACCATTCAGATTGATTCCATGCAGGGATTGCCTTCTTTCAAACACAGTTGCTATATCCTCATCCTAATTCACACCCACCATCACTTCCATTCTGTCTGATTTATAAGATTCATTTAAAAATCATTATCTACACACAAAATGATTTATAAGATTCATTTAAAAATCATTATCTACACACAACTGTCAATGCCATGATGACTGTACCTCAGATTTACCTGTTCTAGCAGTACAGGTACAACATCAAATATCCAAAATGTTTGGAACCACAGACATTCCCCAATTTCTATTTTTTTTTTTTCAGATTTTTTAATGTATTTAGAAAAATACATTGAAAAATTTAATCAATGGAACATTGACTTTTTTCATAAGCTTTCACACAATTGTGCTGTTTTCTCATAACAGTTGTATACACAGTGTTACAGTCCTGGGAAATGAATTGGAATGATTAAAATAATGCATGATGTAAGAGATTTTGCCTTAATAAATTGAGAGTGTTTTCCAGATTTCTGACGTTTCAGCAATTCAAATGTCAGAATTTTTTATAATGAAGGTGTATTAAACAACTAAGATGACATTATACAGTGTGGCAAACAACAGCATTTCTTTGAAACCATGTTCAACATGTGCTCTCACTTTTGCAGACAAGCCAGACAGCTTTCAGCCATCATCCATGCATGATGTAGAAAGACTTGAAACTTTCATGAGAACCCTAGTATTCATCTTAACCTATGTTTCCTCCATATCCATGAATGTTTCTTACATATTCCACTAGTGGAAAATTCTCTCCATAACCTTGCCAGATTGCAAAAATGTTACATAAGGAAGTCTTCTTTGTATCCAGAGACTCTTTCCTTTCCCTTTTATTTTTTAACCTTACTTTTCTCTGTGCTCAACCTTATACCATATCAGCTTAGGTAGAAGGAAAAAAAGAACTTCCATAATTTTTCATTTCTATTACGATCTACCTTTTTATACAACAAATTGATAACAGCTTTCCTTCTATTATGTGGCTTACTTCCACTTTGTCATGCAGACGTAAAAATTTCTGTTTATTTCAAGAATATTTGTTTTGTCTGCACTTCTCGTCACACTATTTATTTCCTTGTATTTTAGCTTTAAGTTTTAGATCACTCTACCATATTTCTTATTTCCTTTTTATAGTTTTTAAATCCACTATGTTCACTTGAATCTCCAGCACCACTATACTTTTCATGCCAAAACCTTTAATCATTATCTCTCCGTTGCTAAAGGTGCTCACTCCACCCCCAAAGAACTTTCTTCTCTTTCACTTTCATCTGACCATCTTTACTTTTGTTTATACTTGTTTACATCCTGTATCTCTTCAGAATAGCTTATTCTTGAAAGTCTCATTACTTACAGAGTCTTCATTCTTCTATATACATGCATAGTACCTCCCTGTTCATTGGCTGCCAACCAACTACTACCTTGGTATCAGGAGGGTTAGTGACACCTGCTTTGTGAGCCAGCACTTTAGCAGTTGTCAAGTTGCACTCCTTTGACCCAGGTAGCTGTCTTTTCTTTCTGCCTCACTAACATATGGACTATTGGCATTCTGTCCACAAACATATAATCTCTCCTCTTCATGTGTAACACATGACAACACTTAACTCACTTAGCTCATATTTCATAACTCTAGATTTTCCTGCAGTTAGCACTATGTGCTAGCCCTGCCTTTTGGCAAAATGGTAGGAGCAGTAGACAGAAGTAGTAGGTAGGAACATTTAGGTATGAGTATTAGGAAGAAACTTCAGATAGAAGTAGTTGGTAGGAGCATTAGATAGAAGTGGTCATTAGGAACATTAGGTAGGATCCTCTGCAAACACTGCCCTAGTATTACCCTCTGCTAGTGGCCTGTTAAGGGTGAGGCAGTAAAGGCTAAAAAGCAGCACTGGAGTTCTTTAGTTATGGAGACTCTGTTGCTGTGGCCACCCCATTGAGGGAGTTCCAATTGGAACAGGCATCAGAGATATAGATAGACGTGCATAGTATATTTTCACTGTTCTTTTTTCCATTCCTTACTATTCTCCAATGCCTTCTGTTTCTATTTACATACTTTTTCTTTTTGCTGTGGTACATATCAGTTGTAACATGTCTAGTTTTCTTTTATGGAAATTTTGTTTTACTTCTTAGCTTTTCAGGTTTTACCTCACTTTTTTCACTTCTCTGTCCATTTATTAGCTTTTATTTCATCCTGTGCACCAGTGTATTCCTGAGTAGTAGATACAAGATGGGAAGATTGTGCCACAATGTGATTTTCCTTTCAAGTAAACTAATGTGGTACCTAGAATTTCCAACTCAAAAGTTCACTAGAGACCCATGTGCCATCTATAGGGTAGGATGGGTCAGGAATTGAAACCAGACATCTAAACAGTCATCTACTCCACCGATACCTTCACACATTACAGAAGAATTTTTTTATTCCTTTGAAAACCTCTTGCAGCTAATATAAACATGGATTATGATATAGTTGGAATTGATTGATTCTAAATCAAGTTTGGTTATTGACTTATCTTTAGCTGTGACATTACTGATTTTTCACTCCATTGATGAGGGAAGATTATTATAGACAAATTTAACATTTTAGTTATAGCTGTTTAACAGTTTTGAATAGGCTATAGCAGTGAAGGACTTCATTCCATAGAGAGCCTGTTTGTTTACACTGCCTCAAAAGCTCACCTTTTTCACATGACTTCAACACTTTAATTTTAAGGATGAGGCATATGGCATTTACTAGACTCTGCCTGCAATTGGTTACTTTGCAAGTGAGAAGTCACTTTCAGTAAGGATTTATCCTCATCATTTGGCATAAAAGAGTAGTATTGTCAAGGACCTTATTGTTCGAGTGGAGTCTATCATTTCCATACTCCTGTGTAGAATGCAGCCTCCAAACTAGGAGATAAAAGGAATCCATGGTTTGTATGATAATGATGATCATAAGAATGATAATGATGATTTGTATGTGGCATTTATGGATCTGGAGAAAGCATAGAGATGCTCTATGAAAAGTGTTAGGAATATTAGGTGTGAGAGAAAGTTATTAGAGGCAGTGAAGAGATTTCATCAAGAGAGTAAGGTATGTGTGCAGGAAGGAAGAGAAGAGGATGAGTGGTTCTAAGTCAAGATAGGTGTGCAGCAACAGTGTGAAATGTCACTTAATCTGTTTGTGGATGGGGTGTGTAAGGGAGACAAATGCAAAGGTCTGTCAAGCCAAGTAATGAGTAATGTGACAATGAGATCTTTCTCTGTAAGAGAAGGAATTATTGATAAAAATGTTTAATGCACACTTTAGATGCAAAGGTGAGTAATACAGTGTTGAATGACCACCATCCTAACAAATGGAAATAAACAACTTAGTGAAGATATGAAAGCACCTTACAAAAAAAATCATGAGAATCAATCATATGAACTACCTTTAAAAGCTAAAAGAAATAATCTTCAATCTAGAAGAGGGGAACCATGTTAGGTAGTATAAGCATGGCATCAGATAGTGGTAATCAATCAAAGAAAATATCCTCGAATTTCAATTTCACAGACTGGAAAAAAACAGTAGATAGATCTGCATGATTTACTTAGAATAGAATTTATTATAGATGGAATTTAGAAAAATTTATTCAAGTGCTAGGCAAGAAAGATGGAGAGACTTCAGTATTTTGCCCAGTGAGATGAGAGAGCTAACCTTTACATAATTCATATGACTAGTCAAACAAGGCTGCTTATTTAAGGATGAATAATTCCTGCCTTCATTTGAATTCTCTGCTGATGTTTGTCCTACCACCACAGCTGGAAAAATTATTATACATCTCAGTCACCCACAGATCATCAGAGTGCACATACATTATTTTGGCAGGAAGCCACATGTACACATCTACTGTTTTATTTTATTTTTTTTTAATGATAAGAGACAATTTCTCATTTATTAGTATGTAAATTTTGATTAGAGAAGTTTCCTTTTTTATTGTTTATTCATGAGGTTAAGTAAAGCTGTGTGATTTAAATGGTATGTAAATACATAAATACTATTTGCATATGTGGTACATAAGAAATACATTTGCTTAATGTGAAAAGTATGAAAATGATACATATGAGATATGGGAAATCATGCAAGGAAAAACCCTTAAAGTGTGTAATGTATTCAGGTGTATCCAAAATGAAAATCCACTTGGAAGAGAAACATAATTATTGTATACTTAAATGAACAAGGAGCATCTATGTTAGCAGCCACTGAACACCCTCTCTCTCCAACACAGAGGAAAATGTACAACTTTTTTTGGTATTTTCTTCACTAACACATGAGATAGATGTATTTAATAAGGGATTTTTTTTTATGCAGGTTATGGGTTGAAAGGTAGAAATACTGAAACCTTCAAAAGAAAACTCAGCAGATTATTAGGAGTATATCTGGATGAACCCAAGATAGACTTTATGTACTATGTGTGGTTGCAATAGAAACAGCAGTATTGTGAAACAGGCATGATCCATGATGGTGAGTGCGATGAAAGAGCCTTGCCTAATTGTAAAATCTTTTCGTAGGTACTAGTAGGCAGGGTAGGTACGCATTCTCTTGATAGATATTTTATGCTAGAATGCTGTGGAAGTCTCCTGGATCTCCTTTCTCAGGTCATAAGTATTTTTGGATCACACATTTGAGTCATTTGGTTGGACCAAGTT
This sequence comes from Panulirus argus, assembly GCA_038088735.1. NCBI lineage: Eukaryota > Metazoa > Arthropoda > Malacostraca > Decapoda > Palinuridae > Panulirus > Panulirus argus. The sequence goes on from JAYMFT010371614.1 coordinate 8,499, forward strand.
TCTTGCCTTTCCTACCTCAGGATGGTCCACAGTTTTAAACACAATTTGAAGTAAACAATTCATGGTTAGTAACTGGTGTGAATAAAGTTATTATGAACTTTGCAGTCTTCATATAATCTAGACTCTGTTCTAGAAAAGTTAATGCTAAAGGACAACATTTATGCCAACATGAATATGCTGTTGTGGTAAAACATCATTCTTAAAATTAGGGTTTTTCTCTCCTCTTTTCTGTTGGTGGTCTGCTGGGCATTTTAATAGTCAACACAGTTTTTTCTGAATATTTGGTTGATTATATTTGTTTTCCATTCACATACTTATTAACGATTTACTGCCTGGAATACCAAAGCATGATAGGAAAGCTGCAGAGTAACATTCGCTTGTTTCTTTACATGTAGTAATAAAGCAAGTGTTTCACTCTCATGATGTAACTTAGCCTGCAAAATTCCTTTGCATATAATATGAATATAGGAATTGGGTCTCCAGCACAAAAATGTGCAGAGAAGCTCAGGAACCTCAGCCCTTGAGAAGTTTTCTGCACACTCCACCCTATTAGAGGGATTGATGTTGGTTTGTGAGACTATTAAAAACATGGGTTATTTATTATTACCATTTAAGATCATCTTTCATTCTTTTATTGATTTCACAAGCTGGGGCATAGAAATGCTACATTTTCTCTGTGTTTTCAGTTAGTTGTTTCAAATCTAATCAGGCTTGTTTAACTCTTGTACTTAATGACTTAATTTCTGGGGATAGATTCTGCCAAAGTTTGTTTGAGAATTTGTGGCTGGATTGAAATCTTAAAGTATGATTCCATAGGTTTCATAGAAAACTTTTTTGTTCATAGCAGTCACTAAAGCTGTGGTGCAGCTTCATATTTTTCTAGAATTGCCACAAATACTGCATGTATTTGAATGTGAGTAAATGAGGCCATTCTTCATCTCTTCTCGGTGGTACCTGCTACACAGGAAATGGTGAATTGTTACAAGAAAATAAACCATACAATGATTTTACTGAATGTTTATTGAATGATTTAAGTGGTTACATACATTGCAACAAATAACGTTCATAACCTGCATCAAGTTTACAAAACACACTGTCAAAAGATTTTATGTATTCAGACCACAGTCTGTGGACCAATGTTTTGAAAATTCATAAAATTCCAAAATCCAGATATTTTCTAGTTTCAAGAATTATGGATTTTCAAAACTTGACCTGTTTACTGTATATTTGAAGCCATTTTTTATTCATGAACTGCATGTGTATTGTGAGTCATCTGTTGTTTTGTGTGTGTGTTACATGACCAGGAACGCAGTTTATAATTTTTCTATGCATATTCTCATGATGTAAAGACGTTAGAATACACCCTTATGTAAATTCAGCAAATGCGAACAAGGAATATGTTTTATTTATCGTTTGTTTTATAATTTCTTTGATAATGCCACTGCTGAAGGCAGAACACCAGTGTTGTTTGGGTCTTTTGTGTTACAGTAAGTTTTTTTGTTTTCTTTCTCTGGCATTCTAATTCAGACACATATGTCAAATATTTATGCATATTTCTGTTCACAGATGTCCATTTTTGTTAAACAGAATGTGGATGACATATTTTGATCACATTGTGTTTTGGCTCTGTGCCTGTTGTATGTTTTACTTACTATATCTGCATAACCCAGCTCAACCTTCGTGTGTGCTGTCCTGTGTACTGCACATCTTGCAAAAACCATCACTGATTGGCATCACTTATGACGTTAGAACACAGAAATGGCATTTGAGGTCAATGAAACGTGTGTATTTTAGTTACCAGTTCCCATGAATGGAAACAAGATTATTTCTGGCCAAATTACATTCTCTTGTTATCATGATTTAAGTTTTGTGTGCTAAAATATCCATGAAATTGTTTTGGTGTAAAAGATTTACTTGCTTTCTTATTGTTCTCTGGATCTGACTTCTCATCATCATCAGAAAGCCTGTTTGATTCATCTGTATCAGTTTATGTCAACCTTTCTCTATGATGACGGATATCTTTTATTGAAAAAGGAACAAAACAGAAGCGCAGTGTTATTATACTCTGCATTCTGACTGATTGATAAACTCTAACATGGAGAGGTGTTGAATATGCAAACCTACTGCAGGACAACTCTGTGTCAATGATGATTCAGTTGATAGTCTCATTTGGAGACTTTGCTGCATATCAGGATCACCACAGTGAATAGCAATTGATTCTGGAACTGTATATAGGTTATCAGCAGTGAAAGGTTTGATGTCTTAAATGCTAGTTTAGAACTGATAGGTCTGTGATAGGCATGAAGACACTCCTCTTAGGAGCTACAAAAATAAGGAAAATATTCCTGATATTATATAATATAGAAGTGATGGATGCAGTGTGTCTCTCCTCCTGTAATGAATCCAACCTGAAATTCAGATCTAGGCCATTTGCCCTGATGTTTTAAGCACCCATCTAACCCTTCTGTGAATTATTGTTTCCTCTGAAAGCAATCCTCTTTCTTCTTTTTCTTTTCAAGTGCTCCTTAACTTGAAAGATGCTTTTAAATCAAGGTGGTGTGCATGAACAGGATGAGACTAGGTTATGGCCAAGCAGAAACTTTTGGTTGAAGGAATCTTTTGTAGAATATTTGCATTTCTTTCAACAACATTAAATCTAAGATTATGTTGTGCTGTATGACATATGTGTTTAGTTAGAGCTATTAAAGCTTACATTTCTAATGTGGAAATAGAATTATAAGCTGTCTTATTTGATGGTAACAAATAAAAAATTATTATTTTCACTGTAATATCATCTTCGTTTGTAGTCCAACTTAACTAAGTTAGAAGCATTTTTCACATTAGTTAGGCACACCATCCTAAGATAAACATGATCAAAAATGATAATCCACTGCAAAAGGTATCATTGTAATCTTGCATTTCATCTTAAATAGAGACAGCTTGGACCATGGAAAAGTTTCAGTACATCATATTTAAATTATGTTTATTATAGATATATACATTTTTTAATGCTTCCTAGTATAATTGTTTTAAATTAAGAATATGGCAGCAGGTCAGAAATTTTAATCCTTCATTACTTGCTTAGTTGAATACAGAAATACTTGTTCTCTTGGCAGCCAGTAGAATTATACTCAACTGGAGCAGAGAGATGGAAATCTGTGTATAGAGATTATGTATTTGCAATTTTTTGTTTATTAGGAGTATTCTTGCTTAGCAGCCAGTTCACAGATACCATTGATTCATAAAACAAAGCAACTGAGGTAAAATTTTATTGTCTCCATGGAAGTACTTTATCACCTAACTGTATCCAAAAGCTTATCTCTTATTAATCATCATCAGCATACTACATAAGGGGATCATCTGTGTCTTTTAGCTGTACATGCAGTACACAGTGATAGAGGCTACATCAGTGCACACATTACTAATCCTAGGATATCAAAATCCTTTAATACAAACAATTCTTATACCAAAGAGAATATTAGTCTTTCATTATTCATGAAAATGAAAGGATATGAAAACAGCAGGGCATCATTACTGGTCTCTTAAGAACCATGATGGATTCTGACTATCACAGTAACAGGGCCATTACAGTTAGTGAAGCAAGCCTGTCAACCCTGTTTGCAATCACACACACTCCAAAATTTTTCTTGAAATATGTATCATTCACAATAATATTGTTACGCTTGCATTTTATTATTTGTACAAGAAATGTTTTATGCTGCATTTTGTATATTACTAATACCTTTACAAAACAGTGATGAGCTTCTAATTGTTGGTACTAGAAAAGGGAAAGCTTACTGTGCCACATGCATTCAGTTGTCCATAAACATGCAAGAGAGCTGTGGATGGGATTTGGGTCTAATGTAGCCATAGCAGTCCTTGCTTGACATATGAGAGGTTGTGGGTATGATCTAAGTCTAACTTAGCTATAGCTGTCCTTGACATTTGAGAGGGTTGTGGATAGGATCTGAGTCCAACATAGCCATAGCCATCTTTGACCTATAAGAGCGTTGTGTAAAGAATCTGAGTCTAACATAACAGTAACTGTCCTTTACATGTAAGAGGGTTGTAGATGTGGTCTGAATCTAATGCAGCCAAAGAAAACTGCAGAAAGTCATCCGAAATAAAGAGTTGTCCCAAACTTCAGTAAAGGAAGAATAACTTAAGTAACTCATAAGGAAGTGTAGAGGTTCATGCACCTTCACATAGGTTGAAATTACCTTTTTCAGGCTTGATTACCTTACCTCTTAGCCGGACAGCTGTGTTATTTGATAATCAAGATAGGTTATATTACTGTGCCAACTGATTCAGCATTCATATTAGCAGCCAAGGAAGGTAGCTGGTGAGACAAGATGTTTTGAGTTAATTGGAAACTGCTGTAAAGGGTGGTTGAAATTTAATACCATCTCATAGCTTTCTCAGAGAAAATACATGTTTTTCAGTTGGGCTTATAAACCCTGTGAAATGGATTGTACCTTTATTGGAAAAATATTTAATGATCTGCTTATTCCACCAGATGGCTAACTATTTGAAACAGACAGATGATGAGCAGGTAATAATTCAGTGCCATATGAATTTAGAGTTGATATCATTGTTTGGCTGATATTTCAGATTTAACTGATATATATGACATGGGTCAAGCCATAAGCCAAGCTTAAGTGAAATTGATTGCTACTTCCAAAACTTATCTTCATAATCCACACTTCTATCAGAACCCTAATGATGGCAGGTTGTGGTTTGATATATATTTGCTTCTAACTTTCTGGATAAAGTAAACAACCTGAGCTGAAATAGTCTTACTACAACAGCAACAGGATAACCTGTTTTTGCAGCACAACTTTGCATTTGCAACATTACAGACTCCAACTTTGATTTCACTCACATGTAAGCCAGTCATCACTAAGCCTTGGCTGTAATGTAGACATGCCTTTTCTGGTGGTTGATTGGGTATGTGGGCCATAATATTAGTTTGAGTTTGATATGTTTGGTAAAACAGTCTTATAAATGTTCATTACTGTTTATGGACTTTGGTCGAGTTGTCCACAAAAGATCGTTATTTGATGGGTGGCAGATACTTTGTTGGGGGAACTTGAGCCCTTAGCTCAACAGGATGGCCCAGCATGTATCCTTCAAGTGCTGTTGAGTGCAGAAAATAATGGCTGTCTCCTCGTTTTTGAATTGCACACGCTTTTCTTCTCACATAGAATATGCTTCACAAACTTTTCTGTTCCCTGATTCCTTTTGTTTTTTAACACTTTTGTCATGTACTGTGGCTGAAGCTTTGTGCAAGATGCTGTAGATATCATTTCATAAATTTGAGAAACAATACCTAAAATGTGGATTAAAGAGATAAATGATATTCAGAATAAAATCTACAACCTGGCTTGACTTTGCTGTTTGCAACTTATTGTTACCAAATAGTAGTTTACTTTATTTTTCAAATTTACAAGAGAGAAAAGCAGATCTTATATCATGCATGTGTTACTTGCCAAATTTTATGTGCATAACTTTGTGGAGTGCAAATCTTTTTTCCAGTAGACTTTAAGAGTTTTAAAAGAATGGGACTAAGTATTTTGTAATGAAAAAGTACTACTGATAACTAATGAGAAAATATTTGATTATTGATGCAAATTCAGTTCCATTAAACAACAGTAGTCATGTGTTGCACTGCTTCATACATGTCTGATGATTGTGGATGAACAGAACTTAATCTTGAAAGGCATCCTCTGTTCATCTAGTAGGAAGAAGTAGAAGGGGCAGGTTTCATGTGATGTTTTGTTTGTTTGAATAGTTATGGGTTAATTCTCCACTAAGATATGGACATTCATACTTCACGGAAGCAAGAAAAGTTGATTGTTAATTAAGAATGGGTGATTTTACACTCTTGACAGATACTGCACAAAGGAGGCCACTTATCTTAGATACCTTCCATGTTTGGATGAAACTGTTTATTATTATCATTATTATTATTATTATAATTATTATTATTATTTTTATTATTATTATTATTGATAATAATAATATTAGTAGTAAAGTTTGATGTGATTATTTTATGTAACCATATTATTTTGTTATCCTCAGCCTGATGAAGAAGATGACCCATACAAGTTTGAGGAGGAAGAGTTAGATCGTGCTCGAGAAGAAGCCAAAAAACTAGAGGTAGAGCGACAACGGAAAGCTTCAGTGTCATCTTCAGGTGTGTCTGACCGCTCACCACTCAATCACAGCTTTGACTCGGATCGCTCTCCAGCTGCATTTTCATCTGAGGGTGAACGCTCTCCAATGACACGATCACCCCATACTCCAGGATTTGGTTCAAAGCAGTTTTCACCTGTGCCAGAAAAATCACCAAGTGTCCCAGCTTATTCTCCAAGATATGACACTACCTTGTCAAAACCATTCCCATCATATGATCCAGAGAAATCAAAATATCAGGCCAATGGGGCTATAAAAGTGGGTTTCTATCAAGATATGACTGACAAACAAAGTGCTGACAAACCTGAGAAGAAAACGGAGCAGAAGCCAGCAGAGTCACCTGTTTACAGTCCCACAGTGCCATATATGAGTTCCTTTTATTCTAGTAAGGCTGAGGCTAACAAGAAGCAAAAATCACCAGCAGGCTATGCAGGCTTTTACAGCTCATCAGAAACTAGCCTGGACAAAGCCAAAACTCCTAATTACTATTCAGCTTCTGCTCCTGCAACACCCACAAGTAAGCCGTCCCCAGCTTCCTTGACAGCTGATTCTGCTGACAAGCCCAAGCCACAGTATGGTTACTACTCCTATGACACAACCAAACCCCTTACTGATCAGTATAAAAGTACTGGCTCAGTGCCATCTACCCCATCCCAAAAGAAGCCGCAGGGGTACTATAATGCCCATGATGGTCCAAAGAAACAGCCACCATCATTATCACCAGCTGCCCAGCCTGGTTCATTACCCAGTGATCTTGCATCTCCAGTGCAAGTTGCCATGCCATCACCAAGCCCAGTTATGGCCAACAAATCTGAAATGCAACCTCTCAAAAAGAGAGCAGCTATTGACCGCAGTGGTCAAGATTTCCCAAGTACACCAGTTGCAGTAGGAGCAGATGCCATTGTTGGTGGGCCTACACCACCTTGGACAGAACCAAAATCTGTAGATGATACTGTAGGAACAAGTAGTGCAGCCCCTCCTAATGTGACGGTTCCATTTTCTCCCCATCCGTCAGCTTTACCTGCCAACCTGGCCAATTTATCCCAGATAGTATCTCGTATTACAGAGCCAGAATCTGTTAGACCTGCTGCTGAGAAAGACTCATCCAAGGCTCCAGCTGAACCCCAGCGGACCCCTGCCTCATTCCCAACTCCTGACACTGCCGGTGGGAAGCCCTTGTCATCTCCTATGTTTGGTGTAGGTGGACAAACTCCCACACAAAGTCAAGTTTTAGACTTAGAACGTAGTGGAATAAGTTCTGTTAATGATTTAAGTGAATTGCATCAATCAAGTATAACTGTTGCTGGAAGAGTGCCGCCAGCAGACCTAGCACGGCAATTAGAGGCTGAGCAGCAGCTCCAAGACAGATCAGTGCAGCCAAATTACCATCAGCAGATTACCAGCCCACACATGCAAACACAGCCTGGTTTAGCTTCACCACAACAGTTGTCCAAAGGTCCACAGACTCCTCAGTCCCAATTACACAGTGGGCCACAGCCTCCAGTAGCACACCAAAAACCCACTGAGGGCACTCGTCCTGCTAGCCGTGACTTGCCACCTGCTCATGCTACTGATAAGTCTCATATGTACCTGCAACAAAAGAGCATGTGGGGCTCTAGTTTAGCTACCAGCCTGGCCTCTAGCCTTGCCTCTAGCTTGCCATCTAGTACTCTTACAAGTTTGGCAACTAGTTTAGGAACTAGTTTGGCTACTACCACAGTAATTGCTTCCTTGCAGAAGATGGGATCCTTGCCAACTGAACGTCTCACTCAGGAACGACTGACTGGGTTGGCTCAGTTTGATCCCGCTGCTTTTGCCTCTCTTGCCAGCCGCACAGGACAAGCAAACCTGTTTTCGCATGAACTGTTACAAAGAGGATCAGTTGGTACTGGCCAGACTCAAGTGGGAACTGGGCCAAGTAGTGGAGGGTCCTCAGGGGGAGGAAGTTCGAGTGGAACTTCATCATCAACAGGCCGGTCTGCTTCTAGTTCTAGTAGTGCTGTTGGTGGATCATCAACTGCAGCCAGTAATAGTGTTGAGTTAGGTATTGGACGTTCATATGCCAATATGATGACAGGTCAGTCCTCTCCGTTATTTGGACGTGGGGAAGGTGCTCTTACTCCGGGCTCTTTACCACGACCACTGTCTGGTTCCTCCTCTCCATTTTTGCCCCAGTCACCAGGGCTGAGTGCAGCCTTGGGCCTACCTGGAGCACCACGCACTCCCACTCCTGCCCACCAACAGTCCCATCAAAGCCTATCTGGGCTGAGTCAGGGTACTTTCCCATCTTTATCACGGGACCCAAGAGACCCTATTTCACAGTCCCATCCATCTCTTCAGATCCCAAGTCTTAATTCCATATCTTCTACTCAAGCTCAGACACTCAGTCACCTGAATGCTGCCAGTCTGGCGTCATACTCCAGTCGAGACTCATTGGCGCTGATGAACCAAGGTAGCCGTGGGCCACTAGCAAGTGGTCTTGTAGATCCCACATCTCAGCTTTACCAGCAATACCTTCAGCAGCGGCAAGAGGAATTGCTGTTAAGGTCAGCCGGTGCCCACCCTTCCCAGCTAGCTGCCCACCAGTCCATGATGCTCCAACAGGGGCTCATGAGTGCAGCTGGCTATTCCTCAGGCTACCCTCCATCCCTCGGCCTCAGACCAGGGTCTTATCAAGGTATGAATAGACCTTGGCTCTGAAGCTGTGAACCCACCTCAAAACTGCAGACCCACCATGGCTACAAAAAGACCCATCTTGTTATCTGTTGATATATTTGGGTTGTCATCACAAGTATCCTGTGGTTTTGTTTAGTTTTCCTAACAACCATGGCATGCAATATCAGTGCAGCAGCCAAGTGCAATAGGTTAAGTTCTTTTCTTTTGTCAAATAGAGAACTATTTTTATATTTACTTATATCAGTATTTATAGAATATTTTTATTTATTTACAGTTTTGAAGGCATTTTTTTTAATACAAAATGTAACCTTGTTATAATTTTGTTGTGATTTAAATATTATGCAAATCGAGGGAATTTAAGCTGCCAGTGAAAATTTTATTGAAATGTTACTTTATGCCACGTGTAGGCAGCTGGTCGTATCACAAAATAAGGGGCTTATTGTACAAAATTGTGATTTTGAATATTGAATGACTAAGTTTGATAACTGATGTTTTTGATAGCAGCTCTTCAAGTTAACAGTGTACCCTGGTGGGATGATGTGATAAAACAGCCAAGTTCGTGCCCAGTGTAAATTTGATTGACTTCTGGGAAGTTTACTTCATAATACTCAATACTTATCCCTGAAATGTACCTGAAAACAGCTGGGAGTGTTTCTGTGTCAGTGCGCCATAAGAGACAGGAGTGTGAGATACCGAGTGTTATGCAATTAATTACCCCAAAGTTGGTTAAAGCTGGCCTGCGTTGGATCTCATTTGTCTACCCACTGGAGCGGCAGGTGTAGGGTGCAAGCCAACTAGTACAAAACCTGCCTGAGGGTATTGTGTCCCCTTGGTGATCATCTATAACTGTTAGCCTGATGTGTTATGGCTACCTAGACCTTGAGAGCAAGAGGGCCCAGGGACTGCTTGCCCTCTCCGCTACTCTGCATAATCTGAATCCACCTTGAATTTGTATGACTTCCCAAAGAAATATATAGGACTTTTTTTTCACTACCCTGTGCCATGCATAATCCAAATTAACTTAACCATTAATGCCCCCTTATAGTACAGCTTTTCTTACTGAAGAATCAATCAGTTTCCAAAGAGGGAATTAGTTGCACCTTACTGATTAACTGATCCAGGAAAAATTTTACATGTTACTATTACGCATGTGTTATTAGAAACTTAAATTTTTCACCTGTGGATAAATTTAAACTAAAGGGTTGGTCAAATAATGCTTTTCAAATTTTAATACAGTAAGGTCGAAACTGTACCTCTTTGACTGTCCATGTCCCTTGACTACAATTTCTTAAGGCCCACAGAGGGAAAATGGTGTTTTAAGTTATATTGTTGATAGCTTATGTTTGAAAAGATCTGTTTATACCACATCACAGTATCAGTGTTAGTACCACTGCCTGTCAGTACCATAGCCTGTTAGTATACCAGACTGTTAGTACTACAGTTTGCTGGTGCCAAAGAAATACAAAATACCTTCCAAACCTAAACCCAATTTGTCATTTTGAATCTGTTTGTACCAGTCTGCATTACAAGTTTGACATGACCAGTGGGTGTAGGTAACTTACAAGTACTGTTGCCTGTCATCATCAAACTGCGTATAGCTCAGACTTGGATACCATTGTGCGTCAGTACCAAGATGTGTCCCACCGGGTGGAGCGTGTAGCTGCAGCATGGGATGTACATAGCCTATTTTTGAACTATGTGTACAAATTAGTGAGACTGTATATAATATGTATATATATACATATACATATATATATATATATATATGACAAATAAGAAATAAATGCCGTTTCTATACATATTCTATGGCCTTTCTTGTCCATGTTTAATGTCTCTTTATTCTTTTTATATTGACACGGAAAGGTGCACAGATATGTGGTGATGGAGTATTGATAGGATTCTTTTTTGCTGAACATACAAACTCCGAATGGGGATAGACACCTGTAGTACTACATGTATTTAGTGACAGCCCATTTGTTAGTGTGGGGAAAGCACATGTGAATTAATGAAAAATCTGAATTGTTCATCATCAGTAAATGTAACAGCTTTGACAGCCAAGAGGGACTACATAATAGTATTAACAAGATGAAGGTATTCTTTAAACCATTTGAACAAGATGGTCCAAGTCTGAATAAGTAGTGGTTGCTTTTGTGTTTTCTCTCAGCCTGTCAGAAGTGTGTTGTGAAGGCATTAACTTGAAGATCTTTGTAGTGAATTTCACACACATTCACAATGGGGAAAAAATCATCTCATGGTAAAAGGATGTCATGTGTAAGGAGTGTTTTAGAGAAGAGGCCACACTAAACATGCATTTTACATATTTTGAATGAATTATGTTGTAATGCATTTAAGAATATGGTGGTGGTATATTTAGAGAAGGAAAATTAGCTCAGGAAAAGCTGTTTAGTTTAGATATCTTTGATCATGAACTTTATCTACTTTTGCATAAATTTTTGGTCAAGAGAACCTTCTTAGATATTATAAGTTTGTAGTTCTCAACAGAATACACAGTTACATGAATATACAGATGTGGTGATGTGTGTATGTCATTGCTGGATGAGCAAAGGACAATTAAGGGAGCTGCATCTTGTACATAAGGGGTCTTGTGATATGATGAATTGATGTTTATAATGCTAATGATGTCCAGACTGGAGGCGAGAAATAGTAGGTCATACATGTCTGGGGAGTGTAGTTTTGCATGGGTGTGTGTCTGATTGGATGCTGTGTAAGACTGGATAGGGTCATTTTCACATGTATATCTATTTTCAGTGTCATGTTTGTTGGGGAAAGGGCTTAAGGAGAGTTGAAGAAACAACTGCTCCCAGGGAACTCCATAATAGAACTTGGAATTTAGAGGTGAGGCCTTTGTAATTAAGTTACTGGCTTGGAAGTAGCTCTAAAACTGGCTATTTTCTGTTATGGAGGACTTTTATATGAGGTGTGTCAGGGGACAGTATCAAATGTTTTGTTGATATCCAATACCACAAATTTTTATCAGGAAGAGAGAGGTTGGGGCAGATGGTGGGATGTCTTGGTGGAGTCATGAGTGAAAGTTTGTTATGGCTTTAGGAGAGAAATCCTACTATGGTTAGAAAGTGTTGGTGAGAGTGAGTGAACTTGGTAAAGAGTCTTATGTGTGCAGATATCAAGAGAGAGTGGGTGAAAAATGGTAGGCGATAATAAGTCAAACTAGGGTAGTAGGTGATGAATGGAAGGAATTTAGGAAATCATTGCATGTGTGGGTGAAGTGTGTGGGATGTAGGCGTTTGAGGAAGGGTAATGCATGGTAGGATGAGGAAGCTAACTTGCTACTGAAAAGGAAAAGAGAGATATGTGGGTGTTACCATTCCGGGAAGGAGTGTTTGGGATTAGATATTCAATTGGTAGGAGGTTAAAAGGAAGGTGTAGGAGCTGAAAAAGAGGGCAAACGAGAAATGGGGTGAGAGAGTATAAGCAAATTTCAGGGAGAACTAGAGTGTTTTGGAAGGAGGGAAATAATATGATAACTAGAGAACAAATGGGAGGGAGCAGATGAGAAGGAGATGCAGTGTGTACTTTGAAGGATTGTTGAATGTGTTAGGTGATAGTTTGTGAGAAAAAGGTATGCAAAGCGTAATAGTCGTGGTGAAAGAAGTGGTAAAAGCCTTCCGTAAGATGATGAGTGGCAAAGCTGCTGAAGTTGAAATTGTAGTTGAACATGCAAATGAAGGGGATGACAGTGGCAATTGTTTAGGTAGGATTTCCATCGCTTGTATGGTTCAAGATGAGGCGTCTCAAGACTCAGAATGTTTTCATAGTACCATTATATAAAAGCAAAATAGGTAAAGTATAAATGCTCAAATAACAGTGGTACAAAAGCCTAATTATGTAGCTGTTTATGTCACAGAAAGAAATGTAAGTTATTAACAGGATATGGACAAACAAGGCAAATAAAGGAAAGGTGATTTATTCGTCTACAGAATACATCTCCCTTTCTTTAAATTTTAAAGCAGTTTGTTAATTGTCAAACATATTTCTAATAAAGGTTTAAAACCCATCCTTTCGCGATTTAGGATGAAAAATTATAACATTAGATCCTATACCGAAATCAGAAGCGTGAATCATCACACACTATATATATATATATATATATATATATATATATATATATATATAATGGCTACCTCGCTGACGCGGGAAACAGCGAT